>WBNO01031926.1:465388-497382 GCA_013400575.1 Peucedramus taeniatus | reverse complement strand
GGGACGAGGCGGAGGCGGCCGAGCAGCCCTGCCCGCAGCCGTGCCCGCAGTCTTGCCCGCAGCCCTGCCCGCAGCCGTGTCCGCAGCCCGCTCAGCCCCCGCAGCCCTGCTCGCCACCAGGTGCCTCCGCGCCCCGCTCCATCTGCACCTTCTGCCTCAGCGACCAGCGGCAGCGGGTAAGGGCCGGCTACCGCACGCCTCTTTCGGAGCTCTCTGTTGGGGAGGTTGTTGGTATCCCCCGCAGGTTTGGGATTGAACCGGCCAAGGGGTCAGTGCTGTCCTTGGTGCCTCCTAACCTGTGTTTTTATCCATCGAACAGCACCGAGAAAGAGAGAAACCAGCACCTGGTCCAGCTGTAACCGGACTCTGAACAGGCTGAGGTCTCGCACCACTCCTGCTCTGACTGTACCACTGCTCTGGGTAACATCGCCTCACTCGTGCTGCATGTTTACATTTAGATAGCACTGTCCTAAAAGAGTTACTTTTTAAGCCTATGCACTTTGTTTCATATTGTGAGGGGTTTTTTCAGGGTGTTTTGCGAATGAAATTCACTGCCCCTGTTGAGACGGTTGCACCTGGTGCTGCAGCTATTTTAGCGCGAGAAATGTTAAACCTCAGCAGCCAAGCCCTGATCCTGATGCCTCCTAAACCTGTGTCGCATGATGAAACTTGAACTTCCAAACACACAGTGTCCCCTGTCAGGGGAAGCTGTCATGAACACGCCGTGCCCTCCGCCTCCAGCCCAGCCCGGGCTGCACGCAGCGCTGCCGCCCACCCCTCCAGCTGCACGCCAGACCTTGGGGACAGCGGCTGATGCCGACAGCTGACATGCTTGAGAGGTCTCGACGATGCTGGGAGATTATTTTGAGGTGTTCACAGAAAGTCGGAAAACTTCCAGTGAAAGCAGCACCGTTGGCTGTGCACAGAGCACAGAGGCACGGGATGTAACCAGCACAGGAGAGGAAAGGGGAGAAGTGCAGTGTAAGCGATTCTCCTTTCTTATTAACAGTGAGAGTCGTGCCAGTCCTTTAAATAGCACGGGATATTCCTAAATCTGTCTGGCAAGGAGGGTTTCCCAAGGGCTTTTACCCGTCACCCAGGTTGTTCCATAATTGTGCCCTGTACATCACTGAGGTTATCTCCCCTCAGTTTACTAACTTGTATATTTTTTTCAGAAGTAACTCTAAAAGGCAAATAAGCATATTCTATTTTCAGATTTGGACATTAGTGAAGCAGCAGGCTAAAATCTCAAACCCCAGTAATGCTGGATTCTAAGAAACACAGAGGTTAATTTTGCAATATTTTTATAGCTGTTTATAATATAATTAGTCAGGCTTTAATTCATCTTAACTTGTTACTTTGGGAGGCACTCTGTACTCTTTGAGAGCTTGGTAACTGTACCACTGCAAGAAGTGCTCCAAGGAGAACTGGTCTCCTTTTTCCTCCCCTGATGCCATCTGTGCAGTGCTCCTGGCCAGCCTTGCTGCTCTAGCCAAACGTGAGTGCTGAAGAAGCAGCACTGTGTTGTTCACTTTCTTTTCTGTGCAGAGTTTTCTCTTCTTGCCCTACATAAGTGCAAAGCAAATTCTGGCAGTTGCTGTGAAGAACTTGGCAAGAGCAAGATCCTGGTGGATTCCTACACAACTTCACCTTTTTAGTTTCCCTTCTCCCCTGCCCAACACACAGTGATCACTTTTTGTGTAGCACAATGAGGAAAAATCTGCTGTACCTACAGAAATGCAAGAAGCTCTTCCTTTGAATTCTGACAAAGAAAAATACCCAAGCAAAGCCCCAGCGATTCGACATCACGACAGTCTCTTCAGTTATTAAAAGCTACAGGCTGTATTTTCCTGGATTGAGAGGAGATTTTTGTTTTTAGAAGGGTTCTATCATTAATCTTTTTTTAATGAGGAACTTTCAGTTGCTGCCAGATCATGGTCTTTGTTTGCTTTGGCACTGATTTGTGAAGCTGGAACTCATTACAACTTTGTATAAAGTGGTTTTTTTTTAATTTTTGTGTTGTTTCGGCCTCTGTGTGTGGATATAGAGTTCTACAAACATATCTTCCTGGATCTTTTTTTAATCAATTTGAAAAAATTTGTCTTTGAAAGAGTTATTTGCTCTGCAATTAAAGCTGACCTTATAGTTAGGCCCTACCTTCTTATGAACAGGTTAAACCAAAGCATCTGACCTCTTCATAGACAACACTAATTTATTCATTTAGCTGTATAATTTCATATGATACCCTGAAATGACAAAACATAATGCAGTTTTAAACAATTTTAGGAAAATTTTTCATTGAGCATGCTCTGAATTTTGGAATTTGTAAAAAACACAATAAAATTATTTATTTCAGGTTTTCAAAATGCTGTGATTTTATTGCAGTTTTAAGAGCTTTCAGTGTAGCTCTTGGCAAATGAAGTATATTTGGATTTAATGAGATAGCTTTATACTTAGTTATTAAAGGAAATGAGTACAAAATGTGAAGTCCACTTCTGTACCAAAGTATGAGCTGAAATCTCATAACTTGAAACTCTCATGAATAATTTCTACAATCCTACAGGAATTTGGTGTTCTCCCTTTAAAAGGGATTTTATCTCCCTAGTTTTGTAAAGGGTTTAAACAAAATGTTTTTCAATGACAAAAGCAGGAGCAGGCCCTAACAACTTGGCCTTCTCTCCTCTTAAATGTGGCTCAGTGTAACATTAAATTCTTCTCTCTTTACTCAGGATAAACTGTTGAATTCAACTGGGCTTGAAGATTTTCTCAGAGTTTCAATTACTAAATAATACAGGAATTAGCAACACTGATTGATCATGGCAGAAATTGGACCCCAGAGCACTGTGGCCCAAATATTTATGGTATAGACAGAGAATGCCTATCCAAAGCAATTAGAACCATGATTTCTCTGAGGAATTTTTATGTATGTGTAACTCTGTATATTTAAATGAGGAAAATTGGGGACAAATCCTTCACTTTGCTGAAATTTATTTGTAATGTACAACTTCTCTAACCCCAGGAGAAAAAAAAATTAAAGATCGAGTTGTTGCTCTGTAATGGGTTTTCTATAAATCAAGGGAAAAAGAATTAATTTCTGGAGACAGAGATGAATTGAGGGCTCTGATTGCACATATAAAGAGCTCATCATCATTTGGTGTTTTTACTGTATGAGCTTGTGTGTCCTACCAGTCCTATATTTTTATTCATGGATGCACAAATATACAAGTCAAAATCTTGAGGGTGTCTGAGAGCAAGTACCTTATTTGATGGCAAGGCATTGGAATAATGTGAGTTTTTCCAGAGGTGCCAAACCGCCTCTTGTTCTGCAGATATTGGGAGTTTGACTTATTTGTGAGTGCATTCTGTTCTGTGTGTATGAACAGAGGCATGCCTGATGCCAATCCCAGCTTTGTTTTCCTGTAAACACTTGGCTATTCAATTTACATGATCCATGAATAAAGCAGAAACAATGAGATATACACCATTTGGTCTCAGATCCTATTAAATTATTGTTAAAATAATCCAAGCATGGTGCTTAGTATAAATCATTGTACTTAGTCTGCTACATCACTGTATAAAAACAGCACCAAGCAAAGTGAATAAATCATGTTGTTTGATTTTACTGGTTAAGTTTAAAGAAGCATTTGAACATAGTTCTTGGTTATTTATTAATTAATCATAATGTAAGTCAAAGTAGTTTCATATGTTAGCTTCTATTTTCACTTCTGTTCTACAAAACAGAAGTTTCCTTTCATGAAAAATCTGCTTCCTTACAAAAATCTGTATTTGTTTGCAAAATGTGATTATATTTGCTAAAATAAACAGTATTTTTGTTACTAATTTAAACAATAAACTGCAAACACTAAGATGGAAGTTCTCTTCTATAACCATCTCAAGATACAAGTATTTAATGTTCTTCTTTACCTTTTTCAAATTATCTCTCCAAGATTTCAGCAGCATACTGACATGTGTATGAATGCACCATGTGCGTGCCTTGGCAGGAGAGAAGGGAAGTGGGTGGAAAGCTTGGGAAAATGAAAAGTGAGCTCCTCTGCTCAGGGCCTGTGCAATATCCAAACACAGTGCCAAACACAGGAGGAGATGGAGGGAGGGAAAGGATGGGGCAAAACAGAGGGAGAAGAAAGGAAGAGGTTGATCCATCAGAATCAGGGCAGACAAGCAGAAGAGCCCAGAGTGCAAGCAGTGCCTGCCATGTTCCTGGGCTTTGGCCTGTTGCACTGTGAGATTGTTGACACTACATTGAGAGAATATCACCAAAATCTGTATAAAACCTAAAATGACTGCCTAAATAACACCTAAATTGATAATTATATCTTGATTAATAGTAAGAGTTACTGGATAATACAAGGTGAAGAGAATGAATTTATATAAAATTAGCTAAGACAGACAGCATGCTACAAAGGCAAGAGATCTGGGAGATCTCTTACACCAGGAATCCTTTGAAGGTTGAAGAAAAATTGTTCTAATGAATCAACATGAGGATTGTGGGGGAAGAAACAAAAGTTATTACTGGGATAAAAAATACCATAGAGTTTCATGAAAGCTTAGGGCGAAAAAAAGCCATTTCTTAATAGTGAGAAGAACTAAACTGGCTGCTGCGGACATATTTCTTCAAAAACCTTCTCAAAATTTGAATATACATCTGTATACAGGCAGCCCATGTTCTTGTTTCAAGTGAAATCCTTTAGCTGCTACAACATAATACAAATTTTTAGAAACCTTGAAGATGCATCCCACTTTTGACATTGTACAGCAAGGAGTACAGGCTTCCTCAAAAGAGGAAGGAGAAAGAGAAGGAATGGGTGAATAAAGAAGAGTAATCAGTACCCCACCATGGATGATACTCTCTCTCAGTGGTGCCAAGAAATCTCCCTCTTTGCAAGGATTTGACATCTTCATACAAGTAAACCATGGTGCACCAAAGAAAGCGATCCCCGTTTCGGTGACAGATAAAACATAACAAAATACTTAAGACAAAAGTTTCTTTAGAAAGGCCTTATCTACTCTCTTTCATTTACAACATTCACATCACAGAAGTGTTGTGAGGTTTTAATTAAAGATTTGGAAATTGCTATGTGTTCCTCCAAAGGAGAAGCCAATACAAATAAGACAATTACACTGAAATGGGTGATGGAACAAGGAAGTGATAAAAGTAATTCTACTTGTTATGGCATCTCTCTCCAACATCTTATTGTGTTTCCTTCACATTATTAAAATAAGCCCTACTTTCCAAGCATATGTATGCAGATCATTTTTAAATGCAAAGATTGCAGAAATAGGTAATTCTTTCAATAAGACAGTGGAGCTTGGTGGGAAGGGTAGGCATCTGTCAAGGCCAGATAAGATCAGACAGCTGTGCTCTATCCTGAAAGGGTGTTGTGAAGCTCACTTTTCCTAGGGAAATAACATCTTTGGTATGAAAAGCAGCAAAATGAAGTGAAGTCTCCAAACAGATAAGTAAAGAAAACACAAACTCTCAGAGCTCATTTTAATCTAAAATACCAACTCTATATCAGGTGAAAAGATGCAGGATGAGAGGAGGAGAACACCTTTATCAAACAATAAAATACAAAGGGCAGGAGGAGCATTTTACTCTATAGTCTCAAATTAATCCTTTATATTGAAACAACAATAATTAGCAATAATAATCACTGCAGAAAGCCACTGGGACAGTGAGAGGGTTGGAACACAGGACACCCAGGACAGGCTGTGGGAAGAGGGATGGTTAAAACAGAGACAAGAAAACCAAGGTGGAAATCCAACAGCAGGGTCACAACAGCTATATGGGATGGTAAAGCCAGGCTCCCCCAAGGGAAAAAATGAAAGCACAAGCAGCAAAAATCACAAGTTGCAATAACTGAATCTTTATTTTCTTTTACTTAAGGAAGAAAGCTTCTCACCATAAGCATAGTTAAGCACTGAAACAGGTCATCCAGGGAGGATGTGGAAGCCTCTTCTTTGGAGAGCCTCAGAACTTGACAGAGCAAGGGCCCAGTTGGGTCTAACTTTGAAGTCAGCCTTGCTTTGAAAATGGAAGATGTATGAAATAACTCAAAAAGTCCCTTTCAATCTAATTTTCCCCATGATTTTATGAAATTATGAGCTTAGGACTCTCTGGAAAGGTTTGTAGAATAGAATAAAAAGAAAAATGCATGGACTTCACAGGAAAAACCCACACTTTTGGTCAGTGCCAGGATCTATTCTGCCAGACAAGATGAGGGGCATCCAGGTATGCATATCAAGAGGGAAGCAAAAAAGATTCCTGGAGAAAGTAGGAACTCAACAGGCCTATAAAGGGAATTTCCAAAAATTGAAACAGTCAGAGGCAGGGGTCTGTTTCTATCAGAAGGACCTCTCAGGTTTGAATTAATAGAGAGTTTTTAACTATTTGTTTGGATGATGGTTAAATTTACAGGTGACAACTTTGGAAGGCTGATTAAAATCAGGGATTAATTAATAGAAAAGTGTTCTTAAAAAGATGCATTTCAATGTAAAAATATTGGTAGTGCCACAGCTGGTAGGAATAATGCACCACACAAACATATGATGGAAAATGACAAGCAGAAAATTATTTTTGAGGTGTTGCCTTTCACAGACATGACAAGCCTTTACAAGGAAAGCAAACCCCACACTGGATGCAAAGTTCACCAAGACACCTTTTGGCAATATTTTCTGTGATCATTAGAACTTCCCTGAATTTTGCCTGAAACATCTGGCTGGGTGGAAAATCTGTTAAAAGTCGTAACTTAGAAGAACATTGCAAGTAGAGAAGTACATAGTCTTAACTACTGTGTTTGTGCAAATGAAATGATGGAGAGGGACCTGAGAGGATTGTGAATGCCAAACTAGGTAACAGTGAGAGAGGATATCTGTATCTTATTAACAAATAAATGTCTCCCAAAGACACCAGCAGCAGTATAAAAAGAAGTTATGAGACACTGAACTTTTCAAGGGTGACATCTAAAGAACCTGTGGTGCTGCTGGTGATTGGAGCATGAGAATATGCTAAATACACACATATACAACAATTAGACTATTAGAAATGCACAATAGAAGTTTTAGCATCATGGTAAGAGGTATAACAAAGTGAAACATGGGAAACAGGCACCAGGCTGCAGGGAGCAAAGTCCTATTGTGTGTTGTTTTGTTACCACTGCAACCGATTATTTTTATTTGCCACACTGCTCAAAGAAAACCTGAGTGGAAAAGACAGGCTTTAATAACAGGTGCTGTGAAAGATAACAGCATAAGTGAGAGTTTCTGGCTGATGTAAGAGGCAGTTTCTGGAACGCTCAGTATCTACAGCAGTGTGAAACACCAGCCCTGGAGCAGCCAAGCATAGGTCAGGCCCTCTGAAGCACAGGCAGTGGCCAGCAAGAGAGACCCAAAGAGAAACGGCCAACAGCAGCAACCCACAACATTCCTGAGCTGCACAAAACAGAGCTGAAACCAGCCAGAGGCAGGAGGAAAAGCAAAGACCACTTTTCTGCTACATAAAACATGGTAGTGCTTATTTTAGCCTCTGCAATGAGATGGAGCAGAAACAAAATGTACGTTATGGGGAGCCTCAGCATTCTAGCAAATGCCGCAACATTGCCGTGTCCTCCTTCCCACCAGACAATCCTTTGGCACATGGCAGCTGTCACCAACCCATTGCAAAAGAGCAAATCCTCTTCTCTGCAGGAATTGTTTCTCTCTGCCCTCTTGGTGTGCTTGCCTCTCCTCGAGTGGCCCAGCTTTCCCCAGGATGGGAAATACACAGGAAAAATTACTTGAAATATCACTACTGTTAGCAAAGCACCACCACTCTTGAAATGTTTTAATTAAGATGGTTAAACTGCTTAATTAAAACTATTTAAAAGGCCTATTCTCATTTCCATTATGGACTTAAAAGATTTTATGGCCTCAAAGAGTACAAAGGGGTCCAAAAGTCTCCATAATGTAAATAAGAACTAGTGAATTTACTTTCACTGGCATTATTTATAGTTAGTGATCTTCTCATGTTGACTTAATTATCATCTGATTCTAAAAGGCTAATAATTTTACTCCATTACCTTCCAGATGTGCTTCTCTTTCACAAGTAGTTTAACAGATGCCAAAAAATAAAAAAAAAAAATAAATTAAAAGAAAGATCAAGAGTCAAAGCAATGCAGAAAATCAAGGCTTTTAAAAGACAAGGTTGGGCAATTGCTGAACCAGTGATTCAGAATTTGTTGCTCACCACCTCCATCTGCTGAAAGTTTCTGTCTGTACCAGCAGAAACAGATCAAATCTTGTAACTATCACTGCTCCTGGACTGAGAAAACAGCTTAAAATATATCAGTAGCAGTTTCAAAGAATGCATTAGACAGTTGGTTCTGGTGGGTAAGGCTCTGGTTCCTTTTGCCAGCTCTGCTAGTCCCTTACTCTGCTACAGAAAAGACAAAACCTTCTGAAACTGTACAGTCAGGAATTGGTGGAACTTACTCTCAGTATCCAAACTAATCTGATTTTCAATGAGATTTGGGTCTTTGAAAATGAAACTAAGGCTTTATGGGGGAAAATTTGCTAGGATTCAGATGCTGAATAAAAATCACAATGCATACAAAGATCAACATCTACACACACACAAACCCCCTTCTGTGCAAGTGCTTCCAGATCAACCCTTACCTGAACCACACAAGAACTGACCAGTGTGGCAAGGAGCAGGAACAGAGGGACCATCTTTGTGTATCCCAAATGGAGAAAATGATCAAAATAATGCAGAATAATTTGAAGGTGGACATCAGCTCAGAGGTGAAGAGCAGAGAACATGTGTTTGCTACCAGCTTACTTCCACAAAGACACAGGCAGAGTATCCTTCTCCATCCCTGCTGAAAAGACCAGGCATGGACAGGGAGGAGGAGCTGGGAAAGACTCTCTGCTCAGAGTGTTTGTTCCTTTTTCCTCTCCCAAGACAGAGAATTGAAATGCACGTTTCAGTAACTTAGCTGAAAACAGCACATTCTGCAATTTCCACTGAGCAGGTTCCCAATGCACAACTGCTGTTCCACAATCAAATGTCAGCAGAGCAGCTGAGCCACACACAGGCCTGGGAGGGAAAGGGAGACCTCACGAGCCTGGAAGGAAAAGGGAAATCTCAGTGCTGACCAAGGAAAATAACAAAAAACCCTTCTGTTAGGCTACTTGATGACATATGGTACATAGTTTGAGCTTCCTTGTGAATCCCTGTCAAGGCAACTACCAAGCAGAATTGGAATATTACACCAGATAATGTCCCAGTCCCAATCTTTCTTCAGGATTGGTACTCCATTATGCTCCCACTTTAGGTGGAAATGAAACCTACAGTCCACTTTGCCTCAATATGTAAGGATAGGTTTCTAATAACTCTGTGTCACCTTAGAAAATTAAAATAGTACCTCTTGTTCTGATTGTATATGAAAGTATAGCTAAAACAAATTTCATGGCACTGATTAAGTGTCGTGTTCACTAAACTTTCCAATCCCATTATGGATCTTTCTGTATTGGTGTTAGCGGAGGCTGCACGGTGAGTAAGAAAAATCAGATTTCAGGTGCTCACAAGCATGACAAATAGGCACTGAAGTGGCCTTGAGCACTGTGATGTAGTAACAGAGAGGAAATTGAAGCATTCAATATTCTGAGGTGCCTGAGCCCTCTGTAGATGGCTCTTGGATAGTTGTTGGTAATCTAGCAAAAAGAAATCATCTGGTTTTGTGAGGGCTTGTTGTTTGTTTTGCTTTGACACTGCCAAAATAAATAATTTTAATGCAGGCAGCATAATATGTGTAACAATGATACACTAACTTGCAGCTCTTACTTCAGGAGCTCATCTCTAAATGAAATCAGTGCAAGATTTAGCAAGTCCTTCATACAGTAACAAATCTCCAGTTCCAGGAGGCTACTGTACATTTCTGTGTTAATTAGGAGCTTTGTGGAATTTAATTCAAGGTTGCTGACAGAAAGGCTTGTGATGAGGAGTATTTTAAACCCATGACTGACAGTAACAGCAGTCCTGCAGTCTATTGCCTTAGTTGGACTATGTGCTCTGCTCATCTTCATACTCCACCATTTCATTAAATAGCTTGATGCTTAATAGCTCATGAAAAAGAAATATATTTCTGTATGTTAATCTTTGTATCATCCTGCATTTTATAATTGGATGTATAATTAAAATGCAGAAATTGAATTATATGCTTTTATTTTGGGGCCTGCTTCTATCTGGCAAGTAGACCTGTGGAAAGAGATGAATTCATAGTTGAATAGATGATCTGAAAATATTTATATATTATATAATCCATTTGGACATTCACTTTCAGTGAATGAAGACAATACCAGCAGGTATCTAATAATTGGGTATCATTAGTACATGCAAAAAGATAAATTTTAATCTGTTATACTGCATTGAAATTATCATGGTTTAATATTTTTAAATTAAGAGCTTCACTGTTTTAGATTTTCATATATATGGAGGTGCTGCAATTTTGACATAAATTTTAGTATTAAAAAAGTCACAAAATAATAGAATAGTGATATTTCCTCTTTAAATTGTCAGGCACAGCAACTGTGAGTCCCAGCAAAAACTTCCGATTTGTTAACACAAACCTCCCTGATCTTCCAACAAAAATAATTCTGTATCTTCAAATAAAATTAACTCAGATTAGCCTGTAGGTTTAATCAAACATGTAGAACACAGATCAGAGCAACAAATTGGCTATTACTCAGTAATATGCACAGGTGTGACCCTGCAAAGGTCAACAGCCAGGCACTTTGTTCAAGTATGGAAAGTTAAAAATAGCCTGTGCAAGTGTAGTTTATATAAATTGGTGATGCACAGTAGCCTTTGGAGGCAAGTAAGAGTGAAAAAGTGTATTTAATTACCTAAAATTTAATTGACCTGTACAGGAGAAAAAAATGAAATATGAACAATCCAGCAGCTTTATGAAAGAAATGAAGTGGTACTTTATAAGACTATTAGAATTTCTATTGATTTTGTGAATAATCGTGTCCTTGATTATTTTATCTCTCTTTCCACACATTCAGCCATCCCCTGCAAATGAAATTTAATTATTGTTTAGAGAGAACCTGAACACATCCTCAAGCAAAATAGTACAACCAGCAATGGCACAACAATTTGACAGCTCCCTGCAGCAGTACACAGAATCCATCCAGAATTGGATTGGGTCCCAGCATTCTGCAAAACTACACTTTGCTGCCTCTCCTTGTGTTATCAGACCAAGCCAAGTCAGCCAAAGGATGAAATTGGGTAGCTGTTGGTGGAATTCCTGTGTCTCCCTCAAAGCCAGCACTCACATACTTACAGTGCCCTAGGACCAAGCCTGATTCCCTGCTGGTGGCCTCTCCTTCAGGAGCACAGAGAGAGGAGATGTCTGTGTCCCTCCTCAGTGGGGGAAAACTGAACTACCTGCCAGAAGGAAAGCAGCATGTGCAAGATTAGTGGTTTGGTAGCAACCAGGACACCACAATATCACAGGACTGGTGCAGTGCAGGTCACAACACCAAGCTGATGTTTCAGACTGGCTTGAGACTCAGGCCAGTATCACAGCACCAGTTATGCCGAGATCTGGTCCAAAGTGGGAAAATCCACTTAATTTTGAAATGTTCTTCATGCCTCCTTTCAGAGGAAGAAGGGCTCTTTCAAATGCACCAAACACTGTGCCCAGCCATGACATTTCTGCAAAGGTTGCAGGAGTACAAACAAGAGCTGGACTCAGCAGCTGCCTGTCATCTATGCCAGTTCTGGATGCCAGCATAGAAGACTGATTTAAAATTGCATGATGTGGTACATTTAAAATGTACATCAAAAACCTGAATTTATACAGGCTGGATTCATCCCTAATTTTATAAGTACATCTTGTCACATTTTCCAGGCAGCTTAACCTTTTGAAACTACTACCTATTAGTGGGCCAAAACCATCTTTTAGCTTTAGAAAGGGTTTAAATTCAAAATATAGTTGGCACTTCTGTTTCAAGTAAAGATTAAAAGCTGGTAAAAAAGAGTCTCACACTGAGCTAAACCCACCCCAGAATGGTGTTATAAATATGCAGAGGCTATGGGGAATAAAAACAAAAAAAGACCTTTCTTTCAGCAAAGAAATCTGCTTCCTTCTCAGGATCAAATATGATCCAAGAGAAAATGGTGAAAACTTTAAAAAATTACACAGAGTGAGAGTCTGCAGCAAAATATAGAAATATTCTTCAGTAATAGGCAAGAGAAGAGGGAAATAAGCATCAATTTCTAGTTCTAGATTTAGACACCCGAGTTAATCTCCGAACACTCACCAAGATGACCATACTCAAAGTCTGAGTAAAGATATGGAACTGCAGTGAGACTGAGGAATGGATATTACTGAGCCCAAAGGGAAAGTAAAGCTTGATGTTCTCAATTTGAACATGTCCAACAGTCACCATTAATAAAGTCTGATAGCATGATTTCTCTAACAAACCTAATTCAGGCTGGAAAAGAGAAAACACACTGTGTGAGTTTTAAAAGGTTGAACTGAGTCACTTGGGAAGTACAAATTCATCAGTATGACCTCAGTAGTTTGTGAGTCTTTAGAACACACCTTGAAAGGTTTGGTTTAATGCAGATATAATGCAGATAAATGGAGATAAAAAGGATGGTCCTTTTTATGGACCAGAAGAGTTTTTACTTGTACATTTTCTCAAGAGAGAAAATACAAAGGGAAAAAAATAAAAGAAAAAGAAGAAAAAAGGAAACCAGAACAAGAGTCTAGCCATATTTGTAGGCAAATGAGCATATGCAAGTGGAAGCCCGAGCCCTGGTGTTTTCTGTAATATTCCATGTGCAGCTGTGAATGCTTGCACTAATGCCAGTTAATCTGCAGAGCTATGGGCTGAGGGAAGGCAGTGTTGGCCACAGCACTGGAGTCATCTACTACTCTTCAAACACTGAAACCCAATCCTTCACATCCTCCTGGGCTCCACCAGAAGGGAGCAGATGGAGCCTGGGCTAAGCTGCTCATTCAAACACAAATGCATAATAAGGCAGTAAACATTAGGGGTTTGACACCATCCCAAAGCAGAGGAGCAGCAATAGTTTAGCTAAAAGTGCTTCTCACTTAAGCCTTTCTCTGATGCTTCCAGTACAGAGACAGTTCATGGCTTAAACCGGGACTAGCAGCATACAATTAAATCTGAGTAAGCCTTGTTTATGTTAAAAAACAATTAAAACTAAAGGAAAGACCCTTTGCAACTGCACAATCTCACAGTCTGTCTCTGCTTTTATGTGATGCACCAATTTCAAGCAGCTCTGCAATTTGTTTGCATCCTTGAAATTAAGGTTAAGGTTCATCCCTGACATCCTGCACTAAGAGGATGCCTTTCAGCTTGCTTTTGATTTATTTTTTTTGTTTGTTTGTTTTTGGGGGTTTTTTGGTTTGTTTTTTGTTTTTTGTTTTTTTTTTTTGAAAGGTCTGACGATTTTTTCTTTCATTCCTACTCCATGAAATATGGATTTTTGTTCTCTTTCTAGCAAAGTTTAGAGAACAAATAAAATGAGGATGAAAAGTTCTTCTTGCTCAGCTTTTTAATTTAAAGGTTTGTTTTACTTTAATTTTCTTTCTTTTTTTTAAATTCATTAAAGTCTTATGGTCAGTAGTAAAAGTGCCATTCAAGTATCATTTTTTCCTGAAACCATGGCAGAAACCATCCATCCCTTTGGGATAAACAAGCTGAAAGAAGACTTTCTTTTGTTTTCTTTCCCATGACTGAAGTGAAATTGCTTGCACTGCTGGACGTAAGTCCATTTTAAAAGAATTTTCTTGATAAATGCAAAGTAGGATTCAGACTACACAGAAAGATGGGACAGAAAAGGATAAAGGATCCACAAGAAGAATAAATCTCAAAAGAGTTTTCTCCCACTTTCTAGATATCTTATTCTAATTCTGACATCCTTCCTCCTCACAAAGCAATTCTAACTGCAAACCTTTCCAAACCATCTCTTTTGAGCTGAGGAACATTTTCACATCATTTTGTGATCTGATGCATTCCAGCCACTCACTGTTTTGTCAGGATGTATTCCTGTCTCATTTTATTAAACACCTTGAGGATAATATTTGCTGCAATACAGTTGGGCAAAGAAGAGAATGTGAAACAAAGTCTTGATTCTGAATTCCCTGACCAATCTTGTCATTCAAATAGAAATAAAGAGTATGGAATAAATCCAAAGAGGAGAACACAGTTTTCTGTGCATATTCAAAGGATAACGATGTCCTAGGGGAGACAATAAAAGAAAATGAAATTGTACCAAGGACACCTCCAGTACATCTAGTAAACCTTGTAGGAAAACATAACAACAACATCAATAATAAAAAGCTATTTGTGAGGATGCTAAATAAAGCAAGATAGGAACAAGACCTTTGAAATGTATATATTGTAAACTGAGTTCTAATACTTCAAAATAATTCTTCCTAATCCAGGTTGCGATTAAATTAGGATATTTACCCAGTGCTTACCTCTTCTTTTGTGCAACCTGACTTCCTATAAGTGGTCAGGGAAAGAGAAACACGGCAAAGCTCTTCAGCACAGTGCACACCATGTACTGTTCTGCTCAAAACAATGCCTGAATTTGCCCAAAAGTTGTGTGAGTGTTTCAGGAAGAACATCCATATTTGTTCTGCATGGATGGTTACTCCTGTTAAACCTTGCTGATTTTTATGTAAGAGGAACAGCAAAATGAAAGTGCAGAATACCAGAGTCTCATGCTGCACTGTTTCTAAATAGACTGGCTACACAAAGTCCAGCAGCATCCCAAAACCAACCTTTTGTAGCAGGTATAACAGTGTATTTTATATATTCTCCTCTTTTTAAAGGGATAATCAGATTTTCATCTGATTATAACATTTATCTCTTTGTGCTGAACCTAAGCACAATGAAAATAGTCTAAATGGATTTTGGAAAGAGTGGGATAAAGTCACTGAGTAAATTGGAGTAATGCTTGACAGAATGGCAGGAAGGAATCTACAGGTTTGCTGTAAAATATGTGTATTTAAAAGAAAAGAAACCAACAAGCCAACCAGAATGCAAACATACTTCTAGCCCAATACTTCAGCACATAAAACAACTTATATTCATTAATGATCACAATACACCCCTCTCAGTTTTAACAGACAAGTTCCTAAATACTTATGCAGTGCTTTGAACTCTGAAAGTCTTTTAATTGAAAGAGACCTGCACACTTCAGCAGTACTTAAATGTCTTCAGGTAATCCAAAATTCATCCGAAAGTTCAAAGAGATTCATTTATAAAGTATTGACATTTCAAGTGACCAACTCTTAACCTGTCAAATGATATATCTTAAAAACTACAGCAAAAATCTCTTTTTAGAACTTTGGTCTGGTCATGCATTGCAGTTTATCAATAGCAGTAAAGCTTGGCAAACACTGAGGCTGTGGTTGAAGTTAATGTCAATATAGCACAAGGTCCAGGAAAGACTTTCTATCTCACTAAAAGCTTTTCTAAAGATTTAACTAGAAAAATGCTAATGCTATTGTAAGATTTCTCTGCACTGCACCCACATTCACCCTGCAAGAGCTTCCCGCACATTGTCACAGATATTAAACATAAATGTAAGTAATGAATATAAAACAAAAAGTCCTTTTGCACTACCACAATAAGCACAGCATTTACATTTCAGGAACTGCTGAATGATAACAATCATAACTCTGAAATTATTTATTGCAAAATTTGGGCCACTAAAATAACTCTAAATATGCAATTCTCAAGTACAGGAAAAGTTCAAGGAGAAAAACCCTTAGTTCTCTTTCTTGCATCATATATTATAAATTAAAAATTAGCTGTATCCAAGTCTTAGAACATTTAATAATTACATTTCCATCTTCTATTTTTCCCTTGAGGTGTGCTTCATTACACAGGTGCACAACTGAGTAGGGATGCTCTGACTGACCTCTCTGTTCTCTTAAAAGTCCAAGATGAATTCCCACTTACTATAAATGATCAAAGTTTTATGGACTAATGACAGTTTAAAATACTTTTTTCCCCCACTTTTACTGCAGTCCTGTCATTAAGACTAACAATCTAAAGTAGCTAAGAGAATGAGTAAGCAAGATGATTTACACAGATGATAGTGCAATAGTAAGAAGTGGGGAAAGTTCCTTTCAGATTTTTTTTGTAGCTGACGCATTAAAAAGATTTACACCAAGGTCTTTAAGTGAAAAGAGAGCATTGCCAAAAAGGTCTGGCAAGCTCTTCTATCAATAAAATACTCTGGCCCATAAATTTAACCAAACTCTCAGCTTAAAACCTGATTAACACTACAAAGAGCTTGCCTTATTACCAGAGAAGCCCACCAGCCCAGTGTCCAAAGGGCCTGATAAAAACCAGACAAGTTAGCAGCACTTCTATAAAATTTTCACCACTGTGGCATCTCTCATACTTTTTATTTTCCCATGATGCCACACACAAAAGCTGAGGAAATATTTAGCATGAGAAAGTACAGACTCTAATATAGAACAAAGTCATACTGAAGTTACTCAGGGCTGGGCACAGTAGTAAAAGCTTGTAACTTTCTGTACCTGGCTGATCTGTACCTTTAGAGCAAGACTTACAAAAATCATGGCAGAGGGTTCACCTGCTTTCAGAATGTTCTTCAGTAAGAGGTCAACTTAGAACAAGCTTGTATCTTTTTCATAATCCAACTCCTACTGTTTTTGTTCATCAGAAATAGCCTGAATCAGATCTGAGTTTAGGTGTAGGGCAGGTTCAGATCAAGGCTTAATTTTATTACTGTACCAGTACATGCATTTGAGATTTGAAAGCAGCAGTGTTTGATACAGTTCACCACAAAATTTCAAGACAAAAACCACAGAAAGAAAACAGGAGGCTTGCTGTTGCTCAGTATAACAGAACATTATTTGTTTGGTTCTAAAAATGGGCTTAAGGTTGTAAGCCATGACTGTTTTGACAGTCCTTGCTTCCAGATCAGCTGTTCCTGACATTTCCATCAACTATCAACTTGGATTGCAGCCCATCCAGATCTTGAAAACAGGTGCCATCCAGTTTTGGACTTTACCCAAAAAGAGTAGGGAAGATACTCATATGTCCTCACCCTCACCCTGAAAGTCTGAATAAAGTGATAAACTTTATATAGGGAACTCCAACAGTCAGATGCTAGCAGGGAGAAAAGCAAGGGGCCAAAGGGGTGGACAAGCAAAAGGGTCTTTTTATGCCACAGCAGTGCAGGCATCTCTGCTGAGGGCAGCAGGTTGCCCTCATCAAGACATCTCTGAGCCAAATTCTTTAACCCTCCCAAACAAATACAAACAGATACATCCACTGGGATGGAAGCCAGTTTTGCCTACTGACCAGTCCACATGTCCTATGCAATTCTACTCTGAAACTGAATCAGCCTTGGATAACTGGTCCATCATAGTAGTGCTGAGTTTCTATGGAAAAGTTTGATAAGCAGCTGGATATCATTCAGGAATTGTTGTGCTCCATCAGCCAAACAAGGGTGGAGAAGAGAAAGCCACCAAAAAGGGAGGAACCATCCATAACCAACACCTTTCCCAGATCACTGCTGTGATTTGGCAGTCTACAGGCAGCCAGAAGTGTCAGGAATTTAAATAATTCTGGTTACACAAAGGTTACAAACCTTGCTGGCAGCATTTACAAACACAGAAAGAGGAATGGGATCTGCCTCTTTCTGCAGAGCCTTTCCTCAACCAAACTTAGAGCACTTGCAGATCCAGTTTCCAATTCTCCAACTTTCACCCAGGTCTCAGACTACATACTGGATACTATCAATAGCCAGTTGTAAAGAAGTGTCACAAAATCCAGGTATTGGCATGGTAAAATAACACAAAAAAAAATTAATAGGGAGCCAACACACAAAGAAAGGTCAGCCTACAAGTCTTATTCCTAATCTTTTATCTGCATCAATGAATTTACTCCTCTATCCAACCACAGATATTATCTACTAGTGTCTAAAATACAGTTAATATTTGTAATGGTATTCTGATTGAGATAAGGAAAAAACCATCGAAGGTTACTCATGAAACTGCTTTCCAGTGTTCCTTGTTGGTCAGAATTATAAGTTTTAGCAAATAAATTCACTATTTCAAATTATAGGAGAACATGTGCCAGCATTGCATATATTCATTTAAAAACATACATTCACATGTGCATAGGAAGCTCCAAAAATGGATGTGTCCTAAACAAGAAACAGGACAGAATGTGACCTTCATGGCAACAAATATTTAACTGAACACAAAGATTTTAAGCTGTTTTAGAAAAATGCTTGTTTCACATTCACCAGTTTGGAGAGGGATTCCTCTTCTGCAGATGCAACTACATCAGCTCTCCAATGGCAGATGGCAGGAGTGATCATAAACAAAATGATTTTACTTTCTGGTCAACATCCACTTGTCAGGATTTTTATATAGGTTCCTTTGTCATTGAAATGAAGGAAGAGCTGCATCTATTTCTTCATTCACATACAAAATATTTAGGAAAAATTAGCAGGGAATTCTCATAGAAACACAGCATCTTCCCTCCCACTCCCTGCCTTAGTACCTTGTACAGCAGCATGGGAAACCAAAACAGGTCATGCATTGAAAAACAGTTTTCAGAACAATTCATTAAAAGCACTGAAGAGTGCTTGTTGCTTTCATGTTCTCCCCAGATGATGTGTTGACTGCATATCATATATGCAAGCCCTCATTGCTTGCAGACCTGCTCCCAAGAGAGAGTTAAAAGTGGGAAGACACATTATTCATCCAAGTATGAGAAGTTAAAATGTTCAGAGGGGATTACAAATGTCATTTTTCCCACTGAATCTCTTTCACACTAAGTCCTGTTGACTGCACACATTCTCACAACTGTCCCCTTTGGCTGCACAATTGTAGAACCATCTCAATCTCAAGTATCTTCCTTTAGGGGTATGCAGAATATTTTTCTTGTTTTCAGTGCGTTGGGAAAGGCATGAAACTCATTCATAAAGAATTTGTTTCTTTTCACCCATATTTTTATTTGCACGTGAACTACAACTTTTACATCCTGCATATATAGGAGTTGTGTAGAATTGTCATTTATAGCACTTGTTTCACCCACTTTCATTGCAGGTTTTTTTTTTACTCCAAACATTTTTTTTTGGTTTTGCTCGACTCTGTATTTCAGTTACCAGGTTTTCTCCTACAGAGTATGAATTCAAGGAAGTTATGGAGTTCTGAGACGCTATTTGTTGCAGAGGCCTGTTGTCAGTAGATGGCAGCATGTGGCTGCTTAGCACACAGACTGCCAAAATTCTCACAGGGGAAACAAACTGCCAGACAGAAACAGCTGGGTCTCTGTAAACCCCTACCCCTACATATCTTTCCCAGCAAAATACTGCAGTCATGTCTCCTACAAAACCCTTCAGGGCCTGAGTCAAACTGTGAAGCTTTCCTTAAATCTGGGTTTGGTGTTTGGTTGAGAATTATTTTTTTTCCCCAAACAAAAGTGCAGCAGAAATTAAAAGATTTCTGTAAAGCAGAGATAACCTAGACAAAGTCTCTTGGTACAGATCCTCAGAAAGGTTTGCAAAGGTTTGGAATTCCAGCCCTGCACCTGAAGTTCAAGATATCAGTTCCAGCAACAAAACCAATTTTTGTGTCCCTGCCTCTTCACAGTTCTTGACTACACAGGGTACTTTCCTGCTATCAAACAATACACACATATATAATATTTTCTCTCTTTCCTACCTGTTTAAAAGGATGCAGCTGTGTATCCAGGAGGAAACAACTAACAAAATTTAAAATAATGAATTCCAAAATTTCACTTCTCTCTCGACTGGTTTTCATATGGTAATTTAAAAGGAAACAATTCCCAAGTTACTACATTATTATGTACATATCTCATTCATTCTAAATTCCTAATTCTTTCCATTCCCAAAACCAAAATGGGCTTGAGAAAATGTACACAGCTATTTGCACTTGCAATCTACAGTTTGCTTCTCTGAGTAAGTAATTATATTAAGTGTTGTGGGCAACATTAAAAAAGTGTATTTCTGTATGCAAGGTTTATTTCAATTTATGTGATGTGGTTCTTTCAGATTAGCAAATTTAAGGTGTATTTATAACAGAATTTTCACAGTGGATAGAAAACTCCTCTCTCCTACCTTTCACTTTCTGACAATATAGAAGCTTAATAGTGTATTTTTCTGAAATTTTTTTAAAAGTGCTAAGAGTCCACAAACAGCTCATGCATCTCCTGTATCATGTTGGTTCTACAGCCAGAATTACTTGGTCACTTCAAAATAAATCCTAAAGAAACAAGAACCTATTTTACGTTGCTGGTGTGTTTTTCTTACCTGACATGATTTCATTAGCCTCATTCTGTCCTTCAGACACAACTAAAATTCCACTTTTTCCTCATTGCAAGTAGGAGCTGCTTCAGCACTGTGGGGAAAGAAAATCCTTTTGTCAAACAACATAGTGCCTTTAAATTACAACATATCACACAATTGATCTTAATAAAACAAGGCCTCAGAAGGGCCTTCTGACACGTGAGAGCTCATAGATGTTTTTAAAGCAGCAAGTCCATTTGTTTTGAGCCTGTGAGGGCAGTGGCCATGGCTCCCATGCCAGAGGCAGGATAGCTGGAGGGCACAGCACTGATGGAAGTACTGCCTGTGAATCCTGTGCTGCTGGGGGGTTCATGTGCTTGAGCCACAGGCTCCTTCAAGCCTCTGAGCTCTGGCACCCAGAGCAGGGCCTCTCTCTACCCAGTCCTGCTGCCCCAGGACTCCCAGTGTCTGTCAGGAGGAGCATGTGCTCCCCCAAGCTTCCCCTGGCTGCTCCTCAGATTAAATAATCTCCAGAAGTCCATCTGTCAAGGAACAGAAGTTGAAACCAGCTGCTCATCCATGGAGAGCATCACTAGGCAATTATTGCCACAGACTATCTCAAAAAGTCCAAATTTCGGTGCGCTTTGAGTTGCAACAGATGAACTACAAAGACGGCTGCAAAAATCCTTTGTATTGCTAAGCAGTATTAATGGAATAAAATGATGATGAGATTTAAAGATCCCAAGGTAATGACAATTAAAGTGGCATCAATTATAGCAAAGAATGGCAGTAAAAGATCTGCATCAAACTAATACTGTAAATACAGGGAAACACAAGACATTTCTCCAGGTTCTAATGCTGCCACATTATATCCTACTTGCAACTACTGCTTTGCAGTTTCTGAGCACACCTTATACACAACATAGCAACTGACAACACTTTACTCCAAACATTTGATATTCTTTATGGTTTTGATATTCTTCCCATCCTTTGATTTTTTTTTTCATGACTTCTTTTTCCTTATTACCTTACCATTAATCTCTATTTCCTCCCTGACTTCTCTCTCCAGGTGTTATCTCCAGGTATTTCTTCAGACCTTAATAAATTTGATGCATAACACTGGAGGCAGGGAAGGCTCTTCTCTGAAGCAGCATTTAACAAAGATAAGGTTAAAAGAGGGGCAACAGGATCTAATGTCATTATATATTTAAATAGTGCTAATAGTGCACGGGCAGGCATGCCAGAATTCACCAGCTGTCCCTAAAGGTGCAAGCCAGCTTTCTGCCTCCTCACATGATAGCCCAGTTTAACCTCTGCTGGAACATATCTCAGCACAAATAGATTGTAAAACCTCCTTCACCTACAACCAGTCTAATTTATCTGCTTTCAGAAATGTTCTGAGTTTTTCTGTAGAGTTAGAAATTGAAAGATTACACTCAAAGTTAAGGAAAATTAACACAGCAGAAGTTTAATAGTAGAGTTAAAGCAGAGTGGATGAAGTAGCACAACAGAAGTGTCTTAATATATATCTATATGTATATGAAAGATATGTCTGTATATTTGTATATAGAATCTAACTATTATAGATATTTATATACATATATATATACATATATCTATATAATAAAACTGATATGTAAATAATATTTTCTGTATGGACAAACTATGATACCATCAAAATAAGCAGAATTTGGCATAAATTTGAATGGGAATTCATACATGGGAAAGAGCTATGTATTTTTCCATGGTTTTTTTTTCCTTTTGAATCCTTGAGCTGCCAATTATGCCCTTCTCACCAACCTTATCTCTGCACTTCCACCTTGTTTCTTTGCACAGCTCTGTTCTGTGTAGGCTTTTCCAGCTCTTGCCATCAGGTCAGGAGGTTTCTCAGAAGTCTGAGCTGGGGCTGCACAAACATTGCTGGATCTTGGATCACAGACAGCTGAACCACTGGAAGCGGGGGTTACAGGAACAACAGGTTATTTTGGAAAACTATTGACATTCTTTTAGGAAGAGCCATCGTTTTTATTGTCAGATCACTTTGCTGCGAGGGAACAGAGAGCAGCAACACTCACTTCATAAAATAAAAGAACCTCTTTGCATCTCATTCAACTCTGACACAGCAGTGAGAGCAGCAGAGGATTCACACAAAAGCAGACAGAAGTACATAACAGACCTCTTCATTTGCACTAAGAAGTTAAGCAACAATAGGCCTACTTAGGCCTGCAGATGGTTCAGTGCCTATAATGCTTGGCTTGGGTTTTAATGCAGAAATATCAAAAGCTGTTAGTGGCAATGCTGAATGACCTCCTGCCTACAGTCAGTGATTTGCTTTTAATACTGAACACAATCTACAGAGTGACTGATCATATTTTGAGTCTCATTAGGCAGTCACAAATGGAAGGGAAGAAGCAGTAGCTAGCTCTCTCTGCCCTGATGAGCAATAGCAGGATAAAGCACTGCCAACCCTCACAGATAAGAACCTGCATACACTGGGGATGCAGCAGCAAGAAAAGTTTGGTGTGTGCAAACAGCCTAGGCAACATGTGCCAGATGTGACACTGCAGGAAAAGCACAGAAAATAAAAAAGTCATTATGGATATAACAACCTCATCTGTGGCACTCTGTCTCTCTTGTGAGAAGAAGAAATTTCCATATCCTACCAGGCAATCACATCTAACTGCATGACCCCACTGCTTTGTTCAGCTGAACAGCTAAATAAGTGTTTTCTATCTTTTCTCGGATGGAAGAGTCACAATATTCCAATACTGTAAATGTAAGTCAACCTATAAATAGTATGTTATCCAAGCTATTCTTCTTGACCCCTGAAAAGAATCCATAAACCTCTGGACAAGAGGTCAGACAAACAGAGCAGACATAAGCCTCCTCACTATAACTATTTCTTCTCTTTTTAATGTCCCAGCACCCATCGACTCCTTACAGTAAGGGCTGTCTTGCAAAACCTGTTCTGTTAAGCACTTGTATCAATTGATTTTATCCTGAATATTGGTTGTCACAGAAAATTAACTATGGTAAGTGTTTCTAGAAAACTGTTATAAACGCTGTCAGCTTGTGGAAATTGAAATTACTAAACAAGGATCCCTGGTAACTTCAAAGCTTTTGGACATAACTTTGAAGAAGTCTGTGTATGTCAGATTTTACCTGCCTATATTTGTGTCCACTATTGCCCTAAAATAACTGGAGCATCACTACTGATGAGAAAGAACAGAGCACTACCTGTTTATACCAATGGGTTTGACTCCTATAATGAATTTTGAAAACACTATTGAAAATTTCTACTTTGCTGCACTTAAATATTTGCAATCTGGCTACAACGTGCCTTATGTGATGTGAGAATAAGGAGGGGATTATGTGGTGGCACAAAATACCACTCTTTTATAAATTACTTAATCCCACAAATCTCGTTCTCCTTAATTCATTACTTTATTGACACTGGCTAGCTGAAAAGTTATAGTAGCACTTGCCTCCACTAATCATCAGATCAAAGAAGTCTGTTAAAGTTTTAATTTTGGGAACATTTCTGAAGAATGTCTTTTGATTTGAGAAACCTAACTTTTCTCATCCACCTAGATATTTTCTTGTCTTCTTCCCTCCTGATTCCACTCTCAAAAGAAAAGAAAAATTGATCTGTCAAATCTTTCTTTCTATAACTCAGAAACTTTTAAAATTGGCAGAGGCTTTCATGGGTCTTTTCAACTTAGTTTTACAACCGTAAAAAATTGACAGATCTCTGCAAGAAAAATGAGAGCGTGATAGATTTGTCAAAGACTCAGTGGATAAAAATGAATGCAACAAGACATATATATGCCTCTTTCTGCTGTAAGTGAAAGGAAAGCTCTTCAGAATCAGCAGCAGGAACACTCTGTTCCTCATCCCCCACTCACACCAAGTTTACACCTTTGTCTCCCCATGAGCAGAGGGGGGATGTCTCCTGTTCAGTCCAGCAGCACCAGGCCTGGTGATATTGATGATACCTCAAGATGCAATTTTGGACTCCTGTACTCTCAAGGCCAACCTAGGCTGATTTCTCCCACCCTTTCCAGGACTGAGGAAACTTGCTCTGTTCCAGATCTCTTAAAGGTTATGTAACTTTCGCTGCTGTATTACAATTTTCATACAGATATCCATGCCCTGAGCTGGATGGTAAAGTCTGAGGTCAACACAGAACAAACTGGTGTGACCTTATACAGGAATTCAGTAGGTCCCTCAAAAATCACTGCTGCTCTCCTTAGATAACCCAGCTGCACCACTTTTAGACATCTTGCCCTTATTAAGATGGTTTTCAGAGCAAAAGGCAAAGCTAAACAGCATTGACTGGAATACATGGCAAACTTAATTGCAAACTCATGTCCCTGTCCTGAGTTTCTGGTCAAAAAAAACCCCAAAACAATTCCTCCAAGCCAGGCTTCTTCAAACCCACTTTTTTTGTTTTTTTGTTTTTTTTTAATTTCAAGCACCTGGTCTCCAGACATCACAGACTTTTTAAAAAATATCCCAGCAAATGAAAACCAAAAAACAACATAAACTACCTTGTTTCAGAGAAGACTCCTGAGGCCCTCTGATTTATTCCAATGCTGAACAAACAAGAGCACCTTTGCAGCAGCTTTGCCAGCTCTCCAAAACAACTGTGCCAAAAACTAAAGTTTATCTTTCTCACACTCTTCATCCTTAGAGGGAAGTTGTTTTTCCAGAGAGTCAAAGCACTGCTTCAAAGTTCCTCAGTGGTTTTGGTCTGGATTCTAAAGAAAAAGAGGCTTATGTTGGTTTCCCCACTCCTGAGCAAACCTTCCAATGGTAATTTTCTCCTCCCCCAACAGCTCTGACCCCACCTGGGTCACAATTTAAAGGGAAGTGGAAGGAATTGTACTTACTCTCCACCTCAGCCTCCTGGTGACAAGATTACAGGCAGCACCTGGGAAACACAAATTCCTTCTAAGTGCCCTGACATGAGGAGAGCTCCAAAAATTCCCTGTTTCTCTGGGACACAAAAACATCTTGTGAATAATTGCTTTGGCTTTGTGGAAGATGATAAGGAAAATAAAGAATTTGTGTCAATTTTCAAAAATAACCAATTATGTATTTAACCTAAGAGCTCATGCATTTGTCAACCTGCTCTAATTATTCTGATAACAGAAGGCATGTTCTGGATGTTTCATGAACAATTTTATCTCTCAAGGCACCAAAGGCCACTGGGACATGTGCTGTGCTCTAGCCTGGGTAGATTTAGAACTATAAAAAAAAGAGTAACACAATCTGACATCTGCTGATAAACAATGTGAAAAGAGATGCAGAGCACAATGTCTCCATTGGTGATTCAAGTCACTTATGCTGGAAATTATGTAAATAAAGACACTCTTATTTTGGCCAATTTGGCCAGAAAAATGATGGGTTTAAAAACCACAAGGGGCCTCTTTAAGGCATAATGTGATACAGTTCTCCCTCTCTGATGAAGTTTACTTGGGCATGTTATCATCCCTTTAAGCTGTTTATACCCCTACCTTGCTGAAACTCTATTAAAAATACTATATTGGAGTTGTCTTTTAGAACTAGTCAGAGTTCACCTTGATATTAGTAATTGTACAGGTTTTATACAGATATTTTCTTATCACTCCTTATATGAAAGGTGACAGCAAAAAAAAGCGTATTTTTATATAAAGATTATGACTTAGAAATGTAATAAAATGAAAGGGAACTGGATTTGGAAGCATCTGCTGAACAGTGTTTTTTTCAGTGTTAAATGAATGCAACAGCAAATTTAATCTCTCAACTCACAGACAAAATTTTAGCACAGCTCTGGGATTTTTTTTCCCATATTATAAAGATGGATTTTTTTTATAGAATTACACAGCAAATATTTTTGTCATAATGCAGATTTACATTTTTTTTTTCTGTTGGGTTAAATATAAAGCACATGGTACACATTTATGGTTTATACATATTCTATGGGAAAATAAATAGTTAAATTAGATTCTCAAAAAAACTCTGAAAACAAAAACAAAACTTAAAACTAAAGCAAATTTAGAACTTAGAACCTTAGAGATAAATTAAACAGGGTAGCCACAGCATAAATGAATCTCACATGAGGGTTCATTATAAATGAGAAAATGTTCCTTTGCAAGAAATTAACTGATTAAATAATGTATCAATTTCTGATGAGCAAAACATATTACAAATTTTGAAGGTAGGGAAAAACTCCCGAGGGTGTTAATGCAGACACTCTGACCTCAAATGCTGTGATTGCTTTCTTTGAATATTTAGTTCTGCAATAACTCTAGCTAGTATGACTTTTAAAAACAATTTTATTTAATAGCTCTCTTTAACCAGTTACAGACAAGCAGATTTTCATCACTACTTCTTCTCTTTAATGTACCTTCCAAAATCTTTCCCATATTCCTATTCCTTTCCCATATTTCAGTATTTCTAAAATAGTTTATAAACTCTGGAAGTTTAACTTGGGTTCTTAATGTCTCAGTGCCAAGTGTGTTGGGACTATCTGGATAAAAAATAGCTTAGCATTTAAAGATAAGCACTGACCACCAAATTAAAGCAAAATATTGACTATCAAAGTTAATGGATTTATTAGAGGTCAGAAAGTAATAAACTGAGAGTCATAAAAGATCATGTGAAAAAGTAGCCAGGACTCTTCAACCTCACCAAAAAGTACATGGAAAGGAAAAAAACCAAGGGATTCTCTCTTTGGAAGGAAATCAGTCTCCCTCAAATTAATCTCCTACTTTAGCTTTCAATGTGAATGTATGTCCTGAATCTTAGGGCAAATATTGCTAATCAAGGGGCAGGAGAAAATGGAAGTTGCAACAGCCTGGGTAAAATGGAATTCCAAAGGCTGATGTGCTCAGACAAGCAGAGATGTGGAAGAGCACAATTCTCACTCCTGAACTCTGAAATAACCAACATGGGACACTGCAAGTCAGAGAGAGGAGATCAGTAATAAAGCTG
The DNA here is from genome assembly GCA_013400575.1 of Peucedramus taeniatus. Classification (NCBI taxonomy): domain Eukaryota; kingdom Metazoa; phylum Chordata; class Aves; order Passeriformes; family Fringillidae; genus Peucedramus; species Peucedramus taeniatus. Next base: position 470,060 of record WBNO01031926.1, on the reverse strand, counting down.
TGAAATCAGGAATGGTATAAATGTAGAACAGCAAATGCAAATCTAATTCCTAAGAATATTAAGAGAAACACAGTATCAGCAAATATGAGTTTTAGAAATATGCAAAGCTGTTGAAAGCAACCTGAAGGAGGAGAAAAAAGGCTTGGAAACACAGAGCAATAGAATATGAGATAAATTCATCTGGGTTTTGGTTTGTTTTAAGGTGGGTTTTTTTCAGAAAGGTAGATTATTCTAGGATGACAAATATTTCATTACCTGCCTTTGATTAGGTTACTAATTTTATAGACAAAAGAAATAGAGTCATTTATCAGCACTTCATTCAAAATATGATTGGATGTCATGGAGGGAAACAAATAGGCTGGAGAGGATGATTAGGAAAAAGTTGTGAAGAGGGTAAGGTATGGTTTAACAGACAGTGTTCAAGGTCTGGGGGGAAATAACTAATAAGGCTCTTCAGATATTGATCTTTGGGACCACTGGTATTCAATAAATTAATTAGTTAGTCAATAAATTAATTAGTAATGCCAGCAAGGTAGGACCTTGCTGTTGGAATATGCTGCTCACACAGAAGCAGCAGGTACTCAGGAGTGTGAAGGATCTGGATAACACCTTGGAACTACTGGAACCATCCAGAGAAAATATAATGGGGATGCATTCTAGACAAGGAAAATACAGTCACATCATGTATCAAAGATTCTCTTTTCAACAGAGGTAAATTAGGCATTAATGACATTCCACAAGACTCCAGCATGTAAATTTGAATGCTTACCACATTAAAAAAAAAAATTTATTCCAGTACGAACAGATAAAAGAAAAGTTTTACTAGACTAATACAGGAAATGGAGTGCTATTGCTTGAGAGAGACTGCCTGGTTCACATGATTAATAAAATTTGAGAGGGAATCTATACCTTTTAAATTTTTTGGGTTACACATTATAATTAGGAAGAAGAGCTCATTAACATAAAGCAGATGACTGTAAAAGGATCCAGCTATCAGATACAGTAAATTTGAAAATTAGAGGTTAAGAAGAGGTTTTCAAACCAGAAGAGTTTGAGTGCCAGAGGTGTGAATTTTTGGAGCATGAAACTCCCCTACTCCTAACTAGCTAATTTAAAGGCAGATCTTGAAGAGTTTCCAAAAAACCCCACACTTCACTGTCTGCAGTTAAGGGAGATGGACTGAATGACACAGACAACTCTTTCCAGTCCACTGCTCCCAGTAGCTGGAAACAGAGTGAGAAGTCTTAGGACTAAGAGAAGTAAAAGTTATGTCAATGCTTCAAATTAACTCAGAGAAATGAGATTTGAGGCTTGAATTGAGGTTGAAAATGGATGGGTTTGAGGCTAACTACAAGCATCAAACTTGTTTGTGTGGACAAATTACTTGATAAAGGAATAAAAGCTACTACTGACTTTGTGCACAAGCATTAGAGATCATGTGTTAATCAGGTATTTTCACTGTCTTGTAGCAGCCAAGATGGTTTAGCAGGATCCTGAGCTTTTAGTTTATTTTTTCCACATCAATTCATTTCTAGAGAGATTAGGATTACTTCCTGCAGTATACAACCATTATTTTCTGAGATGAACCAACTATCAGCTATTGTGCCTTAAAATTAGACCAGAAAATTTGCCCATCCCCATTTAAATGAGGTTTAAAGATCATGCTAACACGGCAAAGCAAGGGAATGCAAAGCACAGGCCTTCCATTCTCTTCTTAGCCAGCACTAATGTGACTTTTCTGGCAAATAATGCAAATAACAATAATACTTAGCACTTACTGTGCATGATGCTTCTCATCTTCAAAGCGCTTTACAATTTACTCCTACTTAATCTGGAAAAAGTATGATTTCAGGCCGGCTTCTGGTAGCCTGTGTGACAAAGTTAATGTCATTTGAATCGACTCTGTTAGTATTTAACAGGATAGAACTGCAGTACTTAAGTTCCAACGCCATTGTTCCATTAAAAGCCAATTAGAGAAATTCAGCTTTCCCTGAATTTATAGAGCGCGGATTCTTATTTATTCATTTATTTATTTTTAAATACAGGCGAGATCTGTCTGACCGCTTGATCCGAATTCAGCCTTTCCAACTCTGCCTAGCGGCTTAGGAGCCTTTAGAGCCGCTGCCCAGAGCGAATCGCCAGGAGCGGGGCCGCGGTACCGCCCGCGGGCGGCAGAGGGCGCCCGAGCTGTGTCCGTTCGCCACGGGGCCCCGCGGTTGGGCGCAGAAAACGCAATTTCGGCCCCGCAGAAAACGCAATTTCGGCCCCGCAGAAAACGCAATTTCAGCCCCGCAGAAAACGCAATTTCGGCCCTGCAGAAAATGCAATTTCGATCCCGCAGAAAACGCAACTTCGGCCCTGCAGAAAATGCAATTTCGATCCCGCAGAAAACGCAACTTCGGCCCCGCAGAAAATGCAATTTCGGCCCCGCAGAAAGTCCCGTTTCCCAGCGTTAAACACACGCGTAGCAGCGTTTGGCTGTTTTCCATCCGCGCAACTTTTTGGATTTAAATTCTAATACGGGTAAATCCTAGCGTACTTTATTCTGATCGTTCTGTATTAAACAGGAGGCACTAAAATAACGTCAGGGCAATCCCTCCCCTAAGTGCAGGCTGGGTGGAGAAAGGATCGAAGGCATTCCCAAGGTGAAGGTTGATGTAAAGCTCAGCATGACCCTGCAATGAGCTTTGGCAGCCCAGAAATTGTCCTGGGCTGTCCCAAAAGCAGCGTGGGCAGCAGGCAGAGTGAGGGGATCCTCCCCCTTCCCCTCCAGTGACTCCTCACCTGCAGGACCACATCAGCTCTGTGGCCTCAAGGTACAAAGGACATGGACCTGTTGGCGCAAGTCCAGAGAAGGTCCCAAAGATGTCCTGAGAACCAGGGCAGCGCTGCGCTGGAGCCAGGCTGGGAGGGCTGAGAGTGTGGTCTGGAGAAGAGAAGGCTCTGGGGACACCTCAGAGCCCCTGCCAGGGCCTGAAGGGGCTCCAGGAGAGCTGGAGAGGGACTGGGGACAAGGGGGAATGGTTTCAAACTGGCAGAGAGCAGAGTTAGAGATTAGGAGGAAATTCTTCCCTGTGAGGGTGGAGAGGCCCTGGCACAGGGTGCCCAGAGAAGCTGTGGCTGCCCCATCCCTGGGAGTGTTCAAGGCCAGGTTGGATGGGGCTTGGAGCAACCTGGGATAGTGGGAAGTGTCCCTGACTAAGGCAGGGGATGGAACAAGATGAAGTTTAAGGTCCCTTCTAACACAAATCATTCTGAGAGTCTACGATTCTATGGAGGGAAAAAAAAAAAAATTGAATACTGCTACAAAAAGTAACTACATTAATTTCATTATTATACATGGACTCAGTGACCATCACTATTTCAGTTTTCTCCGAGTCCTTGAATCTACTGCAAATGAACTCATTTTAAGTTGTTCCCTTAATAAGTAGATTCTTTTGCTATAGATAAAGCATTTTGTCTAAACTGGAGTGATTGTGACTTATGGCTCAATCACATCCACATGATGCTTTTTACAAGACACCTTGCAGCAGACAAGGAAGGGAACCAGTGGGATGTAACCAAACAACCACAATCACTATCTGGTCAAATCATGGCTGCTCTCAAGTGCCTTGAGAGGGATTGCAAAGCTGTTTCCACTGACAAGGATTTTAGCAGTTGAACATACAAGGGTGGTCAAAACATAACCTGAATACAGATCTAGTAAGAAGATGAGGCTGAGAATTAAGAGGAAAGTAATCTGCAAACGGCAGGCAGGGTTTGGAAACTGAAACCACTACTTGCACTTCAGGCCGGTGGCAGAGAGCTCGCATATCACATCATGGAATTACTGATGAGCAAACCCAGGCACTGACACAGGTGTACCTGCTGTGGTGGCACTGCTTCAGCCCAGGCTGTGTGTGCTATGTGTGACAATGGCTGGGGTCACCATTCCTCCCGGCCTCCTGCACCCAAAACTTTACTCTCCCTTTCAAGTTTGCTACCTTACACAGTTGTCACAAACACAGAGGGACAACTGCTTCAGCCTGCTCACGGCCATCTCAACAATGGATATGGCGAGTATTCATTAAATTACGTTATTAAATGGATCTGACCCTAGTGACTCCTTTGTAGATGGGTCCTGCAGCCCTCGGGGCTCCCTGCAGGCTCGGACACCATCACCCAGACCCCGCGGCCCTGCACAAGGAGCCCACCTGAACATGACCCTGTGCCTGTGCCCGCTCGAGTGCTCACCGGCCCCGGGTGACGGGTGTGCGGTGTCCCCAGGACGGGCCCAGTGTCCCCGGGACGGGCCCAGTGTCCCCAGGGCAATCTGAGCGCCCCGGGCCGTCCCATCGTGTCTGCCCGCAGCCGCGAAGCCGAACCCCGTCGGGTTTCCCCACAAGCACCGTGGCTGCCCGGCCGCCTGTGGGTGCCGGGGGGGCAGATCCCCCCAAAGGAAGGAGCTGTGGCGGGAGTGCCCTATAAAGCCGGGACCAGGAGATGGCCGTCGAGTCTGTTCACCTGTCTCCGCTTCCCTACAGCGGCGGGGCCGAGCAGCCCAGGGCGGCTCCCAGAGGCGCACCCAGGCTCGGCAGGGCGGCCGCGGGCGGAGGAGGGGCCGCCGCCTCTTTAAACTTGCCGTGAGGGCCGGGCCGCCCCGCCCGGGGCAGCGGGGTCCGCTCAGCGCCCG
>WBNO01031926.1:384283-465362 GCA_013400575.1 Peucedramus taeniatus | reverse complement strand
GCCGAGCGGCGCGGCAGTGCCGGGGTCTGGCCGCTGCCTGGCAGCGCCCCGTGAGCGGGGACAGCGGGCGGCGTGTCCCTGCGCTCGGTCCTGCCCCCCGTCCTCCTCCCGGAGCGGCGATGAGCGAGACCCGCGCCGGGGGAGTCGCCGCCTAGACCGGCAGCCAGGATGGTGCCCCTGCAGCCCCTGCCCCTCGTCGTGGTCCAGGGCGTCCTCCAGCTCGTAAGTCTCCATCCCCGCGGCCCCCGGACTCTCACGGGGAGCTTGGGGGACACCGGTGCCTTCCTTCGGGGAGCGCGGCGGGCGCGGTCTCCTCCGGAGCCCGGTTCCCCCAACCTGCTTCCCACAGCCCCTAACAATTCTCGCTTTTCTCTTTCTTTTTCATTTTTTTTTTTAATTTTCTCTTATTTGATTTTAAATAAGCGGCTTTGCTTCTGTTCGCCCCGTTTGGGAATGCGGGACGCTCGCGTGCCCGAGCCCAGCGCGGCCCCGGGGGCCGGGATGCGCCGGGAGCCGCCGCGGAGCTGGGAAATACCGAGGGCAGGGATGGGAGGGAAGCGTGTGTTTGTGTGTGCCGAGCATCGCCGAGACTGCCCGCTCCCGGAAAGTTTTCTGCTGGCTTCAAGCGCCTTTTTTTTTTTCGCGTGCAAGACGCAGCTGGGTGTGCAGGTACAGTCGCCTGCTCTCGGGAAGCTCCCCCGTTAGTTTCGGCTTGCTGCAGCGCGCCCCAGGTTTTTCCTTAATTTTTATCATCAACTGTGGGACACGCCGGTGTTATGCTGAATATTCCTCTGCATGCGGTGGGGGAGTGCGGGGACTGACGTGGCGGCAAGGTGAGATGCAGACTGCGAAATTGGGAGCTGAGAAGGGAGGGAGGCAAAGCGAGGTGCGCGGCTGGAGGCGGGCGAGGAGCTCAACTTCTCCCGCGCCCGCCCAGGGCCGCGTCCGCGGGGCACTGATGGCACGGAACAAGTGGACTGATGCTCGTGCTCATGAGGCGGTCATAAAGAGAAAAAGAAACGTGTTTGCGAAAGAGTTTGGCCCTCTTCACTTTTATTTCGAAAAGATTTTAACTGCGCTTGCTGTTTTGGGGGGAGTTTTGGTGTTACTCTCGAAAAATACCTCTGCTGCGAAAGTTGTGCCTCTCTTCTCCAGCTGCCTTGGACGCGAAAGTTTGTCACGAAGTAGTCAATAGGGAGTGTGTAATAAACCTTGAAGGGATTAAACACCCTCCTTAAGAAGTGGAGTCTAGTGTTACAGTGTGAGGTGATTGATTAGTTTTTGAGGAAGCTTATGTCAAATTCTAATCCGGTTTTGGATTGTGCTTGTCGTGTAATGTTTTTTGCTCCAGCACTTTATCATAGCAATGAAGTAGCGAGCTGCAGCCCTGCGATAAGGCACACATTTCTTTCACACTCCCATCCTTTTGGACAATAAAAGGCTGTTTACGTTCTTCACATTCTTGCAGCCCAGTTTCCAACTAAACAACGCGCAGGGGTGCGAGATGGGAAAGGAGAGCAGCAAATGGATTACAAAGTTGCTGAGCAGAAGGGAACTAAATAAAAACTCATTCCTCACACCTACAACCTCACTCACTTGCACCCTCCTCTTTTTTTTTTTTTTTTTTTTTTTTTTTTGGTAAGAGATACCAAAGGGATCAATTGAAACTCAGGGATGGGGTTCGTTGTGCAATGTTTTATGGGTGAAGTTGCTTGTTGTGAGTGTGTGAGTGAAGGCTGACTAAATAAAGCAAAGTTGCTGTGCAGAATCGAACAAAAATCATAAATAGCCATTGCAGGTTCTCAGGTGCATGTGGTACTCAGTTCACTCGGGAGGATTAATTTTTTCTGCATTCTTTAGGTACAAACCAACAAGGTTTTGGAGTCAATTAGTTTTATAGATTGTATAAGTATGAATAATAAGGTAAAGCAAAATGAGAATGTGTGAGATTTTTGAGGCATTTTAGGTGTACATTTTAATGCTACCCTAGTACTAAAAAGTTGTGTAAATGCATTTTGGCATGCTCTTACCAGAACATCTGGTTAAAGTTACAGCTTATTATAAATTAAGAAATATTTTTTGTTGTTGGTAATGGATTCAATTCAATGCAAGTCTGTGCTATTCTTTTTTCTCTGGCCAGAGTTTGGAGGGATTGGTGGCTTCCTGGAATCTGATTAGCAGGTTTAGAAGGGAGGTGTTGGTATTACTGATTCTTGACTTTTTCTTTTCTTTTTTAACTAAAAATCAGTGTGGATAATATTAATACTACAGTGAAGGCTCAGCATTTCAGCCAAGAAAAAAAAATCGTGGGTTTCAGTGATGCAATACAGCAGCATTTTAGTAAGCCAGAAATGCTACCATCAAAAACCCTTCCTGATGGGTAGGTCTTAATTTTTTATAAAATTAGAGGTGTTAGAATAGGAAATATTTTGGCACTGCCTTTCAGTGAAGGAAGAAGGGGTTTTTATTTCAATAGATTGAACTTCAATGCTGTCTTTCCTTTCAAATATCAAAGTGTGCTGTCTACTTACTTACTTGTTAAAGATGCATAAATTAGGATGAAATCCATGTGAAACTTCACAAATTTGAGGAGATTATGGCAGAGTGTCTCACTGAATTTCTGAAAGCAGTGTTAGGTGATTCTTTGTATGCTGTATGTAACGTTGCTCAATCAGAAGTTCATGTTTAGTACTTTTAAGACAGCATAGATATATTTTTGTAACATGTTTCCAGATTATTATTTTGATTAATAGATGGGGTACCAGTATGCATGCAGCAATTGCACATATATATTTCTTAAAACATTTTGCATATTTGGATCTGTTAAGCAATAAGGAAGGCTGCTGTTGAGTCAGGTTAAGGTGCTAACTTGCTCCTGTATAAATTCATTAATTTTTAAAGCCAGGTTTACCTTCTGTTGACAATATGAAGCAAAACAACAATTTGCAATGCACAGTCAGTGCATGTCTGGGCTGCTATTGATAAGGAGATGAAAAATTGCTGTGTTGTGTTATCATTAATAGGTGCTCTTGCTTTACTATTAATTTTCAGTAAGCTTTTCCAATTGTCACATAATTGCTGAATGCCCTGTTAGTTATCTCCTCGGAAGTAATGGAGTTCTACATGGTGAGAATTAAAGTGTGTTAAGCATTAGGATAATGCAGTTTATAGAATCCCTGCTAGTGTTTTGTTAAGTCAGCTTTAAATACCTCTAAGGAGGAGGGGGGCTTCTACTTCCCTGCGAATATGAGTTGTCATTTTAAAGAATTCTTGTTGGAACAAAAAAAGCTGGCACTACCCCTTTGTCTAGGCAAGGTGCAGTTTCAGACACACACACAGTCCCAGGCAGGACCTGTGGTTCTGTAGGGTAACCAGGCACTTTTGGGTGCCTGGTTTAGTTAAACTTTTGGGTTATTCTTACATCTCTGTGGTCTGAAATTAGGAAAGTCTCACAACAGCATTTTCCAGTGCTTATAGTCAAAGTTGCTTCAGTAGTCTATCAATAAAGTCTCTTTAACATTAGCATTGGGCAGAGTTGTTACTGCATTAGAAATCTAGGAATCAATCATTTTATAAATCCTTAAAAGCAGCTGATTTTTTTCCCCAACACTGTTTATATAGATGAGAAATAATTAGGGGAAAAAAAAAAAGACAAAGGTTGCTAATTTAAAATTTTTCTCCACCAAGTTTAGCAGTACAGCATTTGACATGAGTGAAATTCAATGACAGATTGTTTGTCTTGGAATTTGAAAGGCTGAAAGTAACTATAACCAGAGCAGGTTTTGACAATGAAACAAAATTTTTACAGATATTTTTTTAACAGAATTTAAGGTTCTTAGCAGCTTGAGCTGAAAGAATATTTGCTATAGTACAAGATAGTGCTTCATAAGAAGAAATATATTAAAAGCTGAGCTGAAGCTGCCTTTCCATTTAAAATATGCATATCCTGTGAGGTGTAGAAACACAGAGATCTGTTCCTTCTGGCTACTTTAATTTTGTCTCCATAGCCTTGCAAATGTGGTCCAGGTAGCATGCCCTTGCAGTGGGAATCAGAAATAGGCACCATGCAAGATTCTCAGCACCATTTCAGAAAGGTAAATGCTTCCCTCTGGTCATCTGGAAGTGCACAGATGAGATTCCATCCCCCCTTAATTTCAGGGAGAACTTTGTCATAAAATGTATTGGACCCAACGTTTCATTTGGCTTCCTTGGGTAATTTTTTTTTTTTTTTTTTTGATGCTGTGGGCGTTATAAGGCTCCTGTAATAAAGTAATGTAGGTAACTGAAGAATTGCAGGTAATTTGGAGCTGAAGACAGATCAACAAACGCTGGTTTCAGCAGACTGAGAATTTACTACCCTGAATAAGGAGTTGTGTCTTAAGGTGGATGGGGCCAGGTTTAGTTTGCATAGGAGGTTCACAACTCAGCCTGTCCTTACATCACATCTTTTGACCTTATTCCATGAAACTGGTTCCATGATCCTTTTCAGTTTATTTGTAGGTTGACTAGGGCACAGAAAGATTACAGATCCTGTTTAAAATCTGTACAGCAAGACTTGTTTGACTGATGTCCAGTAGGCCACAAGATACTCCAGGCTTCCCCAGGCAAAATCCAAGTCTCAAATTTTCCATCTGTAACATGCAAGGAATTTTTCTGCCATTGTAAAGCACTTGGAGAGATGTCAGAGCTGTGCTGTGACTGTAACAGACAGGGAAGTGAAACGGAAAGATTGGTGAAGCCCCAATGCTAAAATAGGATGCCCTCATCACTCCTGCTTTTCTGGTTTTTCCTCCTGAGAGAAGGAACTCAGCAATGGGAGTTGAAAGGGAGCAGCAGAAACCACTCGCTGACCTGGACATTAAGAGCATCAGAGAGGTGCAACTCTGCCCTACCTACACCAAATTCCTCCTGCACTGTTAACATTTTTACCCTTAATCAACACTTTACAAACAAAACAGTACAAGGAGAAGCAAGAGCTGCTTGGGAAATTGGCACTGAGGTGCCAACAAGTTGCTTGCGGTCTGTGGGTGAGGTTGGCCTTTATTTGGTCCAGGTGTTGAGTAAGATGTGGTAATTCTTGGGCACTTCTGGTGAAGAGCTGCAGTAAGGAACGATCAGTGCTACTCTGTGCTGAATTATAAGACAAAAGGTGTGATTCCATAGGTGGGGGCTGCCTCTTGCTCAGAAACAGAGTGAGCTGTTCAGGTGCTCAGGGAAGCCTGAAGCTTTGGATCTTTAACACCTGCTTGTCAATGTATCAAAACCAGAGACAGCGAAGAAAAAAGAAGAGCTTTTGTCTTTTGTCGGGTTTGTGCTATGCCCTTTCTTAGCAGGACAGTCCATTTGCTCTGCTGATCTTTGTGTCCTGATTTTTGCCCACTTTACCTCCCCACTTCACTATACCCCTTATAGAGCACAAACACCGGCCGTAAAATCTTTGCTAGAACACATCTAGCAGGATTGGAAAACAGGAAGGTGGCAGTTCCCATTCACGTGGCTGTTAAAAATTCATCCTGAACCTGACTTCCAAAAACACCCTATTCTGAGGCAGCTTTGGCCTTTCACTTCAAATCTTAAATATGTTGGTGTTTATTTCCCCAACCCCATTCGTCCTTCCCATTATGCTTCCATTCCTTCCGTTTCCCACTGGGTTTGTAACTATAGTTTGTGTAGTGTGTTTAAAGGATCAATCGGGGTGAAAATAAGGGGTGGTCCTGCTGACAGTTTTTGCTTCCAGCAGAGCATCACTACTGTGAAGTAAGTCCAGTCTGCAGGTCAGGACTTGGAAAACATTGTTAATTCCTTTCCTGTAGGGAATCTCCTTGTGGGCTGTTGTTCAGTGTCACCTCTAAGCTCAGTTGTATTTAACAAAGAGGTTCAAGGAAACAAGTTAGGAGTGGGGAGGAAATGAAGGGCTGTAAAGTTGGGTCAGCAGTTAAGTTTTGTCTTTGCAGCAGGGATTTCAGTGCTGGTGTGATGCTCTGCTCTCCCTAGAATGGCAGTGCTTACTGTAAATATAGAATTGGAATGATTGACTATTCTGGTAGGTAGATTTAAAGAGCTGTAAGAGCTTTAGTTCTTGAGATAGGTTTTCTCTTTGCTCCAAATGACTGGTAGTAATAGAAGATATTATTAGCTGGGAAGTGAAAATGAAAGAATAGGGAGAAATAAAAAAATAAAGTGAAGAATCTAATGTCTCTAAAATCAGGCTTTATGTGCTTTGGGGCCAATTATGGTTATTGTATCATTACAGTACAGATTTGGGGCTACTCCAAAAGCCCTCATTCTGCTTCTCCAGATCCAGCATGTTTGGTTTATGTTTAGGATCAGCTGTGAATTTCTTGACATTATAGAACTTGTTTTAGTTAGTGACCAGGTATTTCTAAAATCATCAATCACCAGTATAAACACTACTTTAATTTCATCTTACTTTACCCATTATCTAGGAAAATAGAACACTGTGCATGGAAGTGCTCCTGTATTTGTTCTGCTATTAAGTAGATTTAAGGGGTTTTAATGGGGAAGGAGCTGGCTGTGCTTGAGGCTGACCTGGAGGAAAAAAGCCCTGGGACTTTGCTGAGGGAATAAGAGGTGAATATGAGAGAGAGAAAGATGATGGATATAAAATAGCCCCGTGGACAGGTGGAGTGAGCCTGAGAAGTTACTGCAGGCAGAGAAGGACAGACAGACTGACAGTAACTAGGAATATTCCCACAGTAACAGAGTTCTACTTCTGCATGAAACCCAGGAGGGTGAAATATCAGACCTTGAAGTTTTTTGTCCTTTAATGCTGCCTGTCTCTTTTTCCTTGCAAGCACCTGCTCCTTGATTCTGTTGCTCTTAATGTGTGTTTGGAAAGTTGGAATTCCTGTTCCCAGTGGGAATTTAAGGGTGTATTGGCAGTGGTTTGTTCTCAATCCTTTGGCTGTAGCTGATACTAGTGAGTGTGTTTCTTCACCATTGGGAGCCTAAACCCAAGCAAGGTGTTCCCAAGTTGAATTTTCTCCTTACTCCAGGCAGTTGGGTGGTTCCTAGAAGAAAACTTCTAAAACTGTATGCACAGAACAGTAATTTTATAGTGCACTGTAACTGGGGCTCATGGCACTTTATAGTCAAGACGTGTTACATACATGTGTGTCATCATTATTTTGAGAAACTAAAGAACTAAAACAGAGCCTAGAGGCAGATTTCTTAGCTTCACCCCAGTAGACCAGAAGAATATTTTACATAACTGACTCTGTCCTTCCCTGGCCCATCTTCATAGAAAGGCAAAGAGCTGCCGAACCTGATCTTAACTGGCTGACATCAGGGGCATTTTTGGAGTGTTGTAATTTGAATCAAGGCAGGAGTGAAGCCCGGTCCTTCAGTTTCTCAAACAGAGTGCCAGGGAAAGGGTTAAAGCCTGTGTTGTTTTCCACTCATTAAACTAACAAAAGCTGATTACAGCTTTGTGGAAAGACTCGAAGTAGATAATGTTACTGTGGCACCCCTGTCTTACCGGGTGTGTTAGCCTGGGCCACTTCCAATGAGGTGATTGAAACACCTCAGCTTTTTCTGAAACTGATTCAGTTTTGCCCATTGACTACTTTCAGTTCTGTCACCATTCGAGGCAAGGAAAACACCGATGCTAAACTCCTTGTGGGGCTGGGACAGATCCTGTGTTACAGCTGCTGTTGTGTGCCAGCCTCTGCTGCCGCTCGCTGCTGAGCTGCTGTGTTGATTTCCAGACATCAAATTAGTCTTCCAGTGCTGGAAACATCCATTTTTGAGTTAATTCTGAGTCAAACTGCACTGTCTTCTATTGCTGAATGACAAATCCATCAGTCTTCTTTGCCTTCCCCTGGTTTGGGTCTGCTCACTGCTGTGAAGAAGTTTCTGGCCCTCCAGGGAGCTTTTCTAAGCTGTATTCTGCTGTGAGCTGCCTGCTTGCTCCCTCTGTTTCTCTCTCCCTCTGTGCTCCATCTTCCTGAAGTTTTTTTCCAAACAGAGGATGCTCAGCTCCTCTGGGAGAACCAGCAGCTTCCTTGCTTTCCTCTTCCTCCTGGAGATGCCCCTCCATCCAAAGTACAGCAGCCCAAGAGCAGGCAGAAAGACTGCCTTCCTTTCTACTACTCAGCTTCAATTTTTTTTATTTAAAGCTATTTAAAATATCTTTAGAGACATTTAATTTGATTTCTTTTGCAGGAAACAAATTGTTAGAGCTACCTTTCCAGAATCTCTTAGTGGCCATCCATTCACCCCTCACTGATGGCTTCTGTCCAGGCTGTCTGGTAGCAAATCAATCCAAAGGTTTATCAGCTTTGGGTCCTAGGTTGTATAATGTGTTTCCAGAGTGTGTCCATTTCAAACTGTCCATTTTTTAACTCATTTGTCACGATTCCGAGTGGATATCCTCTTTTAAAGCACGATTGGAATATGATGTGAGGATTGGTTTTTAAGGAGCAAGTTTTATAGAACTGTAGATGTTGTAGATTCTGCCCTAAAAAGCATCTGTTTCTAAAAAGCATATTTTTCAGCTCTGTGTAGGAACACCCTCTGCCTGTCAAGGTCTTATTGTGGCAGTGAGCTGTGTTGTGTAAAACTTAGATCCAGACCAAGAGATGCAACAAACTGCATTTCTACATTACCATCCTGGGGCACAGATGGTTTTTAGTTTCTCTACACTTTCTCCTTCCCCCTAGAACCCATAATCCCAGATTTATTTTTTTTTTTACATCAGTTGTGGTGAAATCACAATTAATGTCTTTCCTTAAAGTTCTTAAAGAATGGGAAAGCCATTCTCATCCATCTCACTCTTCAAGTCTTTTATTTTTCTTCTGACTAGAATTCAGTATCCAGTTTCTGGCACCAAGCTGAGCTAGCTTAAAATAATACCAATGTGCTGATTGTCTGACAGGGGAATAAATGCATTGTTGAGTTGGGACCTATTTGATTTAAATTAAATAAAATGCCTCTAAATGTAAGGATGAAGAAATGTGACATACCTCATACTCAGATCCATTTTATGTTGATCACCCCATAATCCTTTTATTCAAACACGTGTGACCTATGTGTTATCAGCAATGGGCAGCCTAATGCTGCAGTAACCAAGGAATTTAAACTCCAGATTTTATTCAACAAAACCTTTTTGTGGGTATTGGATGGGATCTGTTACTCTGCTTACTTAGACTGAGGGTTCAGTGTTGCTGGTTTTAATAGTTGATGTTGAACAATGGAGGAAAGAATGAATTTAAAATAGCAAAATTTGTATTTATGCTGACTAAGGACACCATTCTGCAGAAATTTGCCTTCTGGTGAGTTTGCAATATTCTTTCAATGAACAGCACAGTTATATTTTTGGTGGAATAATAAGATTAATATGGGGACAAATATAAATGTAATGGCTATTGTCTCTTTCTTGTGTTTTGATGGATCGGAATGTCTTGTCCATCCAGAGTAACTACTAGATTTATTTTTAATTTTTTTCAATAAAGCCAGTAACTGTGAGAGAGATGGAATTTTGTTCTATGTAGGTGTTGAAACTATAGTCCTGATAATACAACTCAGTAGTCATTGACTGACTTGTCCTACACCAGTGAAATCCTTCCATGCTTTTGGGGAGTATTGACATAAACTCAATCTGTGATCAGTTATTAATAAAGCCTGCTGAACATGTGCCCTATGTCCTTATTCCTGTCTCATCCACTACAGTTATCTAACAGAAATTTAATTATCCTTGAGATCACCAGCTCTGATCCAACTAAAGTGCACAGAATGATTGAACAGTTATTCCAGTGATGGGCAATAGCATCACAGGAAGCTTGGTTTTCATTGGAAATGGGCTAAAATAGTATTTGAAACAAGTGTGAAAACCAAAACACACCTGCATGGCAATCAGAAGTTCACCAGGATTTCTTGGGGTAGCCACATTTTGGTGTTTTGGACAAACATGTAGAGGCTGCAAAAGAGCTTTTAATCCTGCCTTTAATGTGCTGTTGTATAATTTGTTTGGTTCTGACTCCTCCTCAAAATACTCACCTGGAAAAGGACCAGTGCTCAATTTTAGTGGGGCAAGAAAACCTACATAAATCCAGTTGGTTTGTTTGGGTTATTTTCTTTGTTTCTTCAATTTGAGAATAACATCTTGACTAAATGTGGTCAGGAGTTTTCTACACACACTCCTGGAAAATTCAGTCATTAAAAGATAATACAGAGGTTATTGATATCATGACTTTGAATTAAACACCTGCAGATTTTGTATGGTACCTGGGAATGAGGTTCAGCCAGAAGGAAAGGTCCAGAGCAGGGATTGCAGGGATGCCTGCTTCCACTTGCACTAGCAGACTTTTTTAAAGGTAGCTGGCTGGCTTAAGGTAGAACAGCTTTTAATGACTGATGAATAAACAGGTGCTATCTCCATTCTCTCTGTACAAATAAGTCAATGCTTATCCCCTGGTTAGGATGGCAGAAGGGAAAATGAGCTTGGATCTCTCAAGACAGTATCAAATTTATCAGGGGAGACAGTATTCTACAGCAGGGTGCTCAGTCCCTGCCCTCAACAAGACTGAAACCTGCTTGGATCTATCTTGAAAAACACAATAGCTACAAATGTGTTCATTTGTTTTGGTGGGAGGTGGAATATCTACAAATTCAGTGAGAACAGGAAAGTGACTTTTCCTGTACCTACTTGAGGATGTTCTTGCTGCTGCAAAGAAACACTAGAAAATAAAACGTGGTAGAAGCATCACTGCAAGCATTTTTTTTCCTGTTTTTGCAACCTAATTCAAAGGTGTGTGAAAACCACATCCTGGATTGGATCCTTTAACAGAAATCAAGGAAGGAATGCCTGGGTTGTGTCCTGGCAGAGCCCATCCAGGGATTAGCAGCTTGGGTGCTTGGTGATATGTGCTCTTAAACAAACTAAAGGGAATTTGCAGTCTTAAAATATAAGGACCACTTGGGTCATGTGTCTTACTGTGTGATTTTAGAGATTATAGATTTAGGTACCAGTTATGAAACTGGGGAGGAACTGCATTTGCTGTCTGTCAAACTCTCCCTGCTTTTGTTGTTCTCCTTATCAGATGAATACCTGGAAAACTACCCAATACCTTCCTGTGATGTAGGATTGCTGATGCTAAACACTTCCTAGTATTCTTCCTTTGTGGTTTTTTAGGTCCCATGATAATCCCTAGGAAATCTCACAGCTGATGGTATCATATTGTTTAATTTTTCCTAATACTATGCACAAAATTTTCTTAATTCCTTCCCTTTATGCTTAGCTATCTTCTTTTCTATCACTCTTGAGACACTTTGTTCAGACTGCATTATTTGCCTGTTCCTGGTCATCTTTTCCTCAAAGATCTGCAACATTAGCACTGTGAGTCACAGCAAGTTTTACCTCTTTATTGATCATCTGATTCTGGGTGTTTGGAGTAATTTACTTCTTTTTCCTTGCCTCTTTCCTGCTGGTTTTCACAGAACATCTAACTGGAAAGATATGTGCTGACCCAATTTGCTTAGACAGTATCTTTTAACCCTGACACAGAGGAGTCTTGGAGAATATGGCAATTTCTCAGATTTAGAAAATGGGTTCAATTCAGGAGGAAGACATTACATTCTGAATAATTCAATTGGAATATTTTTTATACTTCAAATTGTGATGCTTTCACTGCCTTTTTTTTTTTTTAATGGGCATGTGATGTAGACAGGTTGGGTTTTTCCTGGACATCTGCAGCCAGCCCATGAGGATGGGACACTGTGTGTGCTCTGTGGATATTCTGAAGATGTGAACTATGGGACTGTGTTAGCACCATGCATGAGCTCACAGGCACAGCCACAAAAAGGAGGATGAATACAGCTCAAAATACAGTTTTGGTCAGCTCAGAGTTCAGGGAGAACATTCTTGTATCTACCAGAAACATTACCAGTCTCTCCAATGAAGTATTTCCATTGCAAGCTCTTCAGGGGTGTCAGTGCTCTGGATAAAATTGATAGTGTCTGAAAAGAAAAATACCAGCAGGAAATACAGATAAACAGATTGTACACCCAAGTGTTTTGCTCAGTCTTTAATTTCCTATTAAAGAAATATCCCATGCATTCCCAGGGGACACATTTCTTTGCAAGCAGTGACAACCCTTGTAGCTGGCAGTGTGTAAGAAAAGCTTCTGTTGAAAGATGCTATTAAAGAATCACATGTTCTGTTGATATAAACCTGATATTGCTTCAAATTTCCTATTACTGAAAGAAATACATTAAGAGTAGTCTGTAAAATAGTCCTTTTGCCTGGAACCACCACCTTTTCTCATACAAGTCATCATCTTTAATAGATAAGCTTTCCATTAAGAGCTAGAGAAGGTGCTAGTTTTTCTTTCAGCAGTTAGAAATAAGAACAATAAACGTGTGGGGGAAATGCATCAATTTGGTTAGGAACATCAAAGTGTTTTCCTATCTGAAATATAGACAAATCAGTTCAGAGAAGGCTCCAAGTGTAGAATTATTGACCGTGGAGGATAAAATACAGAATAACCTTCCTAGGCTGTACTTTGTCAATTTTAAGTAGTGTTTGCAAGGTGAATAGTTTAACAGTCTCATCCCCCCTCAGCAAAATATTAATAGTAGATTGCATCACAGCTTTTCCTTAAAGTTTTTTCCCTTTATAAATTACACTGCTGTAAAAGTATATTAATGTTCTATATATCTATTAATCTTCTGTAAGATAATATGAATAAATCCAAGTGATTGATGTAACTCATAAAAGCCCATAATTGTCTTTTTCTTTCTGCTCTGGTTGCTAATTTCATGATGTGGTCTCAATTCTGGGGCCAACTGGTTGAGCCCTCTCTGTGGTGTGTCAGAATCCTGAAAGCAGTGGGATCTGCAGGTGCTGCATCCAAGTGAAGGGTGAAAGATTAAACCAGGAGATCACATTGTTAAAATCACTTTTATAATCTCCTTAAATATAAATACACGTCTCATAAATTAACATTTGAGATTAAATTCTTCTTTCACATGGTGCTGTCTGCTCTGTGATATTTTGAAACCCACCAGGCAAAAAAAAATTGTTGTATTCAAAATGCTTTTGAGCCATTTATTCAAGAAATGCACTGTCTTCCCAACAACTCAAATAGGAAACAGTCCTGGATGTATTGCAAAGCAAGCAAGAACATCTCATCCTGTGACATACTCTGTATGTATATGTAACAACATCCTGGGAACTTAGCAGGTGAATTCTGTCCTTCAAGTTTTACAACACAAATATGACTTGTTCCAAGGAATGTGTACATTAGAAACAAGGGAATTGCTGAATTCAATTAAATGCTGTCAGTCAAAGCCTAGAGTTTATATAATCGCCCATGGTCCAACATCAACAACTGTCAACAGTATATTTTGAAAATAACTTTTTAATGAAATCTGAAGCACACAAGATTGTTTAAATCATCTTTGGGAAGATTAGTTTCCAGGGGGAGTTATTCTGTTATACTGTGATTTCCGGTAACTACGTCAAATCTCTTCAGTAGTGATAGTGATTATGGACAAAGTGATTCAAAGTCCATCTGTGAATTCAGGCTGCAGTCTTACAGGAGAACAAGACCCCTTGTTCCTGATGCCTGCTCAGAGTGTGCCTCATTAACCACTGCCTTCTGAGCCTCATTCCAGCTGCTTTTCACTCAGTTGTCCCTTCATCAAGGCAGCAACATTCCAGCTTGGAGGCAGAAGTGCTTGGGAGGCTGTGTCAAAAACCTCTACAAACTAGGTGGCTTTCCTCTGCCCTCTCCTCATCCACAGATCTAGTTTTTTTTATAAATATTTGGTAACCAGTTTAGTCAATCCTGGTAAATTTAGTAAATCCATGGTAAATCTACTCTGTCTATTCCCAGTCATCATCTTCTCCTTCCTTAGCATGTGGGACTTTAGAAGGGATGTGCTCCATGATTTCCCAGGGGGCTGAAGTGAGTCTGAGCAGCTGGTCATCTCCCAGACTGTTTTTAGCCTTTTTGAAAACAGTTGTTGTATTTGGGGTCTTTCCTGGTTGTCAGGGTCCTCTCCCAGTCTTCAAAACCTTTCAAACCTGATAGTGAAAAGCCTCACAGTAACATCAGCTGGCTCTTTTCAGCACACTTGAATGACACCCACCCTCTGGGCCATGTTTGAGTTCAGATTGCTCAGGGGATCCCAATTCCCTGCTCTCTCTGACTGATAGTAGGGATTGTGTAAGGGTTAGTATAAAACTTCAGAGGACTTCAACTAGTTGTGCAAGAGCCAAATGGATTTTTTGGAGTTCAGTATGATATCACTGAAACAGGCACTGTTGGTTTTGTCTAGTGATGTATGCTAAATGATCATCAAGCCAAAATTTAAATAATCATCTGCAAAGGAGTAGTTTTCATTCACAATTTTGACTCTAATTTAGATAGAAGGACATGGATGGTTCACTTCAGGTCTCTTTAGGAGGTCTAAACTTTACTTAGGGAGCAGGTCTTGAGTTTGGTCTTCCAATATCAACAGAGAATTGCCCCACAGAGGCAGAAATAAGTGTTCCTTGTGGACAAGGATGCCAGGGTGGGGCAGAAATGAGCACTTGCTTGGTGACTGGAGCCATCCTGTAAGCACTGCTTCCTTCCCCAGCTTTCTCTGCAGTTTGAACGTGGGATACTGTTCTGCATTAGCATTGTATGAGATTCAACAAACATTTAGAGAACAGCATTAGTGTGGGTTAGCCTCATTTTTTTTATTGAAAACTCAAGAATTGTTTTCTTAAAATACGGATTATTAAATTCTTTGCTGTGTTACATTTTAGCAATGCCTACAGATACAGAAATAATACATGCTTAAGGCAGGCAGGGGAAGAAGATGTGTAATTCTTTGTAAGTCTCATTCTTCTGAATTCAGTCAGAGTTTTATGGAGAACAAGCACAGAGGTAAAACTCCAGCCTGGTCTTTGACTCAGACTAACAACTTTTGCTCCTGCAAAAAGGATTCACGTTTTTAATGTTAGTTTGTGTCCTACACATTGAGGGCTTGTAGAAAAATAATTTGAGAAATTCTAGATGGGCAAATGAACCTCAAAGCAGTTATAAAACCTGAAAAATTTATCAAATATAGGGATATTTTTCAGCTATGGAAAGAAATTATCATTAACCACAGTCAAGTACTTGCAATTTTCTGCCATACAGAAACTTCATTCTCTCCTCAGTCTGTGAGCTGATGTAGTGACAAGCTGCAGAGAGATGACAGATTTCGCTAAGGATTTGGAGTCTGAACACCTGTGCAGTGTCATGCATTTAAAAATAGAATGTGACAGCAAAACACATCAACCTTCTAATGTCCAAATGGAAACCACGGGGTTTTTTTTTTCTTCAGCTTTTATCCAGAGAAATCACTTTCAATCATCACTGCCCAAGTGAAAATACAAAGCAAGGCTGTTTAGTTGTGGTCCAAAATAAACAGGAACAAGTCAGAATGGTAAGCACAGGTGCACAGAAAATATTCAGTAATGCCCATTTCTTTCTCCTCAGTGCTGTTGTGCATCTCTGAGGGTGCAGGTTATTAATGGTCCAGAGTGATTTCTTCAGGAAACCCTTGGAGGTGGGTTAGGAGAGGGCTGCCAACCAAAGCTGCTCTGCATACCTTGACTTCTGTGAGAGTTGCTCACCCATCCAATAAATGCATCAGAGAAAAACAACCAACATGGGTTTTTTGTTTCCTATAATCTTCTCTCTAGGAGGAAAAAAAGCATTAACCAAGGGCAAAAAGATAAAAAGAGGCTTGCTTGATTGCAGGGTTAGATGTGTGCATTCTGCTCTCCTCTGGAGGAGCCTACGTCACTGGCAGTGTAGGAAGGGAATGTCTCTACTGCCCATCTCCCTTAATAGTATCCTTGAAACATTAATCAAATCGAAAGCACATAATCTTTTCTCTTTTTTTACAGAGGGAACGAGGTTTCCCAGTCTGCCAGAGCCTCTGAGCCCTCTGCCAGACTGCTCTGCTCTGCTCTAAGGTTGAACATAATTACTGGGCAGCACCATGGGCTGCCCAGGAACCCACTCCATCCCATTTCTCCCATTACATGATGCTAACCTTTCAGCAAGTGTTCTTTCTTCAGCAAAACCTTTATTTTCAGAGATCAGATATTTTTTTCTTCGTACTGGGTACAATAATTTTGAGAAGTGGTTTTGGCCTCTTTTCTATTGCAATCCTACTAGCTCTGTTTAAAAGGACATTTATTCAGTGGTTTGGGACAAGATTCTTATGTGATTGTGTGACAGGGAATTAAAGAGGGTCCGTATTTAGCTTTTCTGTGCTCTCATTTATGGATGAGAAAGACAGAAATATACTTTAAACTCAGACAAGAATTAGCATTTTGGATGACAAAAGCTATCACACATGAATGGGTTGCTTCTTAAAATCAACGAAATAAATTAGACTCCCTGTTTCGGAGCATCTGGCACCCTTAGAACCTAGTTCATATAATGATGTCGCTGTTTGTTGAAAAGAATTATGTAACAATATGGTTGATTTATTTCAAGATGATTGGCTTAGAAACTTAATTGGACTATGCAGTATACCAGAGCACATACAAAAGAATAATTTAATTAGCTCATTTGTTTGTGGCTGACTGCAAGCACTGCGCATCAGGCTCGGCTCCTTTAGAGGTGAGCAGCCGTTTCATCCTGTGAGGAACCAACCCTTGTCAGCTTCCACAGAAACCATGCTCACAGCCAGGGAACAGCAGCACCACGCTGGTGTTCAGGTGTTGTGAAAACCCACAGAAACCTTCCTTGGAATCCAAGGAGTGCTCCATGACTCCTGCAGGCTCAGGAACCTTCCTGGAGAAACAGCAAGGCAAAAATGTGCCTTGAAGAATAAAACTCGTTTTCTCCCTCGGTGGCCTCTCTTTTCTCTTGAGCTGATACTCCACCTTCCAGCTCCCAAATACTGTTAACATCCCAGAAAATTAGCATGCTGGATCCAGGTTTTATATTCATCCTGGTGCAAAGTTTTATGTCCTCTGTTTCCAGGATGGCTACTCACACATGAAAAACAGGCATTTGCAACACCATTTGACTTCTTCATGAGGTCAGCACCTCCCACCTGAGACAGAACAGCACTATTATTATTATTATTATCATCATCATTATGGTTATTTTTGTTATAAGAATAAAAATAAACCTCCTAGTAACATAAGAGTAACATTTATTGTAATGTGTTTAAATTACTTAATATCCAAGTAGTATTTCCAGAATAGCACTTGACAGTGGTTCAAATAACTTTCAAGATCTCTCCATTTCATTTCAGTTCCAGATGCAGCCAAGAGATTGCTGACTTGTGGGAAAATTCCACTTAAGTGTTTATTAAGTTGTTTCTATACTCTAATTTTACACCAATTTAAATAAAATTAGAGGTGTGGATGTTGATTTCTCTTGTGTTGTTACGTTAAAGTACTCTGTGTCCCACGTGATTTCCTTTTTCCATTTCTATAATTGAACAGAGAACTCCCCACTTCTCTCCCACCCCACAAAGCACACAAAAAAAAAAAAAAAAAAAAAAAAAAAAAAAAAAAACAAAAAAAAAACAAGAAAAAACCCGAATTAAAATCAGAATAAGGATTTGACTTAAAACATAAAAGAAGAAATAGGGCTGAAATTCCTTACTTATCGCACCCTGTAGTTCCTAGATACAGCTGCACATCTGGTGTGCAAGATAATGCGCTGTTTAGAGACCATGGTAGAACACAGAAAATTGGAAATGAGTTTCAAGTCTTAACACTACATTTCTTCACTACTGGGAGCAAGTAAGGCCCTGCTTTTCACTCTTTTTGTAGGTTGTGTGATTTGATTCCCTGTGGTTTTTTGCTCTGTAAATAATATATGCATGAAGGAAATCAGAAAAGAAATAATTCTGTAAGAAGTATTCTGTGCAGAACAGCAGAGAAGGTTTTTTATCAATTCTCAGACCATATACCAAAGTTTAGTTGTGATATTAGCCACAGGATAAAAAAATATAAGAAATGCTTAATTGAGGACATGGGTGTAGCAATAAAAACAGCATGTGTATCTTGTTCATTCACTTACCACATAATATAAATCATTGAAGCCAAAGGCAAAGGTGGTTTGCCATTCTCTGCAACAGAAGATATTCTCTCAGGACTGGCTGGTGCTACAATTCACTTTTGCTGCAGTCACACCTCTCATTATTTGCACGTTCCTAGCCTGTAGCTATGAGACAGAAGTTAAACCTGCAGCCAATGTGCTTCCCTGTTACCTCCTACTGAAACTCATGGCTGTCTGCATGGGTCTGCCTTCAGGTAAGGAATATTTTCCTTGTACAGTCAAAATGCAAGACTATTTTATAAAAAAATGACCCAGGTTTAGTGCATTAACTTTGGACTTACTGTACAGGAAATCAAGTGCATCTCTAAATGTAGAACATCAGACCTGATCTGACCTGTTAGTAATTCCACACACTGGTGGCAGCATCACAACCTGGCTACAAGCCAGGGAAGCAGCACCCCAAACCAGAGAGAGGAGCAAACTAGGAGCGTAGTGACCCTTCCTGTCCCTCCAGCCTGTTTATCCCATGTAGTGACTGTGGAGATGGAGAAAAGCAGCCAGGTGAAGCATGTTGCTGGCACTCCAGAGAAGACATCTCCTCTCAAGTTTTTACCAGCAATGAACTGCACATCAGAAGTTTTTGGACATTTTGATCCATATTCAGTTGTCAGGATTTTTCAGGATTTTTGCAGAATTTCAAGCAAAGTTGAAGCAAAGCTTATTTTGTAAGACATACAACTTATCTGCAGTGATGAGGTGTTGCACTTTGCTGGCTGGATAGAGATCTGCTGAGATCCTTCTTTTCTGGAGCATGGTGTGGAAATACTAACTCTGTTTAGTGAAGTAACATAATCAAGCTCCTTGTTCCCTGAAGGTGGGTGATAACAATCCTTGTTTCTCACTGAGTGCAGCCATCCTGCTCTCCTCCATGCATGGCTTGTGGACAGGAGAAGCTGAAAGGAGCTGGAAGGTTCCCAACCTCAAACCCAGCTAAGAATGGGGAAACGAGATTTATTTACCAATTTCTGAGCCAAAATCTGTAGCAGACTACCTTGCATATACTCTGGTGAATTTGATTGTTGTGACTGGTCTGGATTAGGTTTGTACCAGTGGGTGATCCAGGCACACAGGGAGGTGGCACAGGGCTGTGCTCCATTTATTCTTATCCCTGCAGCATCACAGGCAGGTAGGACAGGCAGACAAACCCTTCCTGAAATGGTTCATCACAAGAACTGGCACTCCTGTAGGTATCAGAAGCTGCGATGTAATTTGATGTAACAAGTTTATTGGCCTGATCATGGAGACTCAGAGACTTATAAAATCACATTTTTATTACTGATTCAGTCACGCACATACATATTTATAGCTTTGTAATTGATCACATAGGGCAACACATTAAATTTTAATACAGGGAATTACTTCCTGTCCCTGTAGAACCACCTTTTGTATCCACAGGAGACAGTTTAAAACGTTTACAGCGGAGTTGCTTTTATGTCTGTCATACACTTATTACCAGCTTTGGTCTAGGCAGTTACATTTAGATTTGTTTCCTTCTTTGATCTCCACAATCTGTGGGAAAATGCGCATTAGGAACAAGAAGGATTGCGTGACTTTTAAAGCCTGGCATCACTTACACATCACCAGTTCTTATAGCTTCCCTTTATCAGCTCACATCTCACATCTCTTGTGCTAAGAACCTGCTCTTCCTAACCCCTGAATGTTTGGGGTTTGAAATTACTCAGGGTGCTTGTTGACACTCATCCCCAAACCTATTCATGACCAGTGCTTAGGTTTCTTATACAGACTCAGAATTTGACAATTTAATGAAAATCACTTTGTTCTGTTCAGACAGTGTGTGAATTAAGTAGTGACTATAAGTCTTATTGGCAATTTTGGGTCCTTCTGAACTGGTTTATTCAACTTCTTAAATAGCAGTGAGAACTGATGCAAATTGGTAATTTTCAGAGTTAATCTTAAATTAGCAAAGTCTGTTTTGGAAGCAGATTCATTATTTGCCAGGGAGGTCAAGACAGTGGTCAGCTGAAAAAAAGAATAACCCCAAAAGAAACCTGAAAACCAAGGTGTTTAAGGAACACTTTGGTTTTGTTACTCTGCATGATCAAGTTCTGGAGCAGGGAGAAGTCAAAGGGGTTGTTAGGGGAATGTGGATAGGAGTATCCATGGAACTTTCCTGGCTGAAAGTGTCTTTGCCCATGGCTAGGGGTTGGAACAGGATTATGATCTTTAAGATCCCTTCCAATCCAAACTATTCTGTGATTCTATGATTATCTGAACTTTAAAGAGGGGGAAAAAAAGTCTGCTGTAAGTGAAGACAGACAAGCCAACAGAGCTGAGATTTCTCACTGAGGGCTTATCTGAGCTGGCCTCAGGTTCAAGCCTTTGGAGGTTTTGCAGGTTTGGGATCCAGCTGGCTGGATCCACTGGTGCACTGATATTTGCGTTCCAGTTTGCATTATTTGTGCTAACACAGGAAAGATTTTTTCAGGTTATGCTTTTATACAGCCTTTCCTGCAAAACACCACTGGTGTGCCTCTGAAGAGAACACTTCCCCCTGCCCTGTTGCTATGATTGTGCATTTTCTGGGGTATATGTTTCAGATATGTGTGCCTTAAAAGCCACATGCTAAAGTGGCATTCCCCTCACCCCCACCGCCCCTGGATGATTTATCTGCTGTCAGGGCTTGTTTCACCAACTGCAAGCACCCTGCTAGTACAGTTCTTTTACACAACCTGGAAATGTTATTCTTTATATGCCAATTGGAAAACATCAAATGCATAGTGAAATGAGACCAAATTAACACTTGGGGTTATGTGCATGGTAATTCACAGTAAAAAAAAGATTTGGAGATGTAAAGATGTGTTGAATGTGCTCCCTTCTTGTTTGATACAGATGTGGAGCAAATAGGTTTGAAATTATATTTCTGCATGCAAATGACAGCAATTTGTATTAACTCCTATTGTGCTAGAATGTAACATTTTCATCTGATCTAAGGCTTTCTGTCTTCAGATCCTCTTTCTGTTCTTACAGTGCATTTGCAACGATCTTAGACATTAATTATCTTGGTAAATTCCTGCAAGGGAATAAACCAGGCACATGTGACATTCTTCCAGGCAATCTAGGTGTCAAACTCATCTCCCTTTGTTAAACACAAGTCATGGATTTATTATATCAGGGCAGATGACTGACCAACTTCTAATTAAGCCCTGTTAAAACTTATATGGTGACTGGATTTCAAATTTGAACCTTGTCATTTTCAAAGTGTCTTAAACCTGTCATTTTGTTTTTTCCAAAAAGGAATTCTGATTTTCCTAATCTTGGGGACATAAAAAATGCCTGAATAAATTAAAAGAGATTAAAATTGGGTTTCAATAGGACCTCACAGTATGAAGTCAATTTTAGTACACCATTATGAAGAACACAATGACTGGAGGCGTGGCTGGCTCATGCCAGGCAAAAGCTAAGATTGTTTCACCTTAAAACTTAATAATCAGGCAGCCTCAGTCAATGATTTTCTCTTCTTTAAGAGAGT
The DNA here is from genome assembly GCA_013400575.1 of Peucedramus taeniatus. Classification (NCBI taxonomy): domain Eukaryota; kingdom Metazoa; phylum Chordata; class Aves; order Passeriformes; family Fringillidae; genus Peucedramus; species Peucedramus taeniatus. Next base: position 443,783 of record WBNO01031926.1, on the reverse strand, counting down.
AATTCATTTAGGAAAGCAGCATGCATGCATGTGTGTAGGCAGCAATGAAATACCTCCAAGTGCCTCAGTGTGCTACCTCAAGCTAAGTGCTTTGAAAAGGAAAAATAATTTTAATTTAATTTAGAAAACTTCTGTGGCCTTCCATGCATTGAGCAGGGAGGACACAAGCTGTGAGCAGGCATGGGGACAGGCAGCTCCAGCACAGCCCCAGCTTCCACACTGGCTGCCTGGTGGGGAGGAGGAGAACCCTCAGCCTGGCTTTCATCCCAAAGCTGTGCTGTCGTTTGGAGCACGTGGGGAAAGGCAGTGAGAAAGGCTCGCCCAGCCAGGGACAGGTTTTGGTGCAGTCCTGGGGTGGTGTTCACCTCCAGGCTTTTCCTGGGTCTCCATCTTACTGAAAAGATGTCAGTGGAGGAGCTTCTCCCCAGTGTGTGACCCTGACATCCCTGGGCTGCATTTCCAAAGCAGCCTTGGCCCCGTGGTTTGCCCAGCCCTGCTCCCTGGGCAGCCTGATCCACACCACCAGGCACTGCTTGAGCAGCAGTGGGTGCCCCTGTGCCCCTGTGCCAGTACCAATCCAGCCTGCTGCTGCATTCCCACGTGCTGCTGTCACAAAGCTTTGAAGCAGAAATGGTTTTTTCAGGGAGATGCCACGAATGCACTGAGCAGCTCCCAGAGCTTGGTCTGACTGTGCTGCTCAGGGTGCATTAATGACAGCACACGTGGGCAGCAGGGTTTCCAGGAAGAAACATCATCCCTGAACAAAACAACAAAAGTGTTCTCTGGAAGAGAGCTTTTAGCCTGACAGTATTATTAGTCAATCTCCCCTGTCCCTGCCAGCTGATGGACTCTTGGATACATTCACACACTTCCTTCAAACAACAGGAGCATTCAGGAGGAATTCAAGAGTCACTGGATAACTCCAGTTAACTCCTGTAGCAGGAGCCTGCCAGGAACTTGGGGTGACCAGAGCTTTCCTGAGATGTCAGTGCTGAAAGCACTTAGAGCAGATCTTTTCCACTGGGAGCTTTCCACACTGAGCTCTGTGGTGACCCTGCCTGAGCCAAGAGTGGTGCCAGAAAAACACCTTTTAATGCTTTAAACAGAGCATTTCCTTCCTAACCCAGCTGAGGATTAGGAAGGAAGTGCACGCTCTGACAAGATGTACTAAACTGTGAAAGCTGGGGCAAAACCCAGAAACTTGGGATTTGTTTCTGATCACTCTCCCCTGGCTACAGTTGTCTCCCATTAAAGGCAGTGGAGTTTGGAAGCACACATGCTCTCCTCCAGGAATGGGATCTTTATCTCCATCACCGGCAGGTTGTTAGAAAATGCAGCCTGCAGTGAAGCAACACAATAATCTTATGCTTGATTTAAATAATGGTGTTCATTGCCTATTAAAATGTAACTTCTTGCTTTAAAAAAAGATTAATTAAAATGTACAAGAATGCAATTCAGTTACATTTAATGCTTCAGCCCAATGCTCACTTTTCATCATTCATTCCCAGAAGTAGTATTCAGGGAAGCACGGCATTCTCAGTTCTGCCATTAAAAGCACAAATGACTATCAAACCTGTTCTTTTCAAAAGCCTGGCTCAAGTATTACCATTGTTAGATTTTTCATAACATATTACTTTGGTCATTACTGTTTTGCAAGATAATTGTATCAGTGATCTAACTTTTGACAGGATCCAAAGTGGCTGAAAATAGTTCACTGCAGCACCTTTGTCTTTTAAAGGCCATTTGGGGCTTGTTATTTTAATCCTTGTGCAGCCTGATTTATCACTTCAAACATCTGTCAGCTGTGCTTTGTCTTGAAATTGATAGTGATAGTGTTACTGATTTTTCAAGAGCAGCTGGTAGAGGTTCATTAGTTAAGCTCTCAAAGGGAGTAGATAACTGTAATATTTTTCTTTGTTAATCATCTCTTACGTATTGTAATAATACAGAGCTTGAAATCTTCTAGAAATGCACAGCTTCTCTTTGTTTCTAACTCGTCAGAAGCATCCTTTCATTCTTTTAATCTGGTTCGATTATTAAAACTCTCCTCTTCATAATGCAATAAAAAATTGAATAATTGCACATGAGTGGGTAGAGAGAAAAACCAGCCTTTACCGTGTCATATTTAGCACTGAGAAAGGTCATCGGGGTCTCAGAGTTCACATCCAAACACGAAACAACTCCAGAGGGGAGATTAAGGGCTCTTCCATAATTGATTTTTAATTTAAACTTTACAAGGCATAAAAAACCCTCATGACAACTTCAGTAAAGTCAGGTTCACTTCTAACAGATACAGCAGCTTTCCGTTCACGCGCTTTCCCTGCCACACAAAACAGGTTAACCACGATTCTTGAAACATTTCCCCCCCAGAAATCTTTGCCAGCCAGGCTCCAGCTGAGCACCACAGTGGCTCCTGCCCTGAGCTTCCAGGGCCCAGAGCATCTGGGAAGTCTCCTGCAGCTGAGAGCGTATCAGCGCTAGCGCCGCTTCCACCGGCAGCGCTCGCGCACGGATAATTACCGCTCCAAATTAGTATTTTAATGAACTGATCCCGCAAACGTGGAGAGGAATCTCCCAGGCATTAAGGAAATAAGCAGGAGGGGAAATTATTAACTGTGAAGTTCAGCAGAGGGCTGGTCGGCAGGTGCCGGCTTGGCAGAGGGGCTGAGTGTCCCTGCTTCCCTTTGCTGGGTTGGGGTTTGGTCCCGCAAGCTGCCGTGGGTTTTATGGACAGGGTTTAGTGGGACTTGGCAGTGCCGGATCAATGGTTGGACTCGATGTTTTTTACAGTCTTTTCCAAACTAAATGACTCCATGAGCTGCACCTGCAAGCAGCACAGCTTCAGTGTAGATTGAAAACACCCGGCGCATCTCACAGGATTTCCAGGTGAAGAGGATTGTCTTGTAAATGGCCCCAAAAATAACTTAATGCCAGATCTCTACCCTAAAAGCACATCTCAGTCTCATAAGACAATACATGTGTCCATGGTAGCAGTGAAGCTCAGTGCAAAATTGTGAGAATTCAGCCTGAATTTCAAGAAAATGCACAGAGTGACTGAAAAAGCCACTTGAGAATCAGTGGGGGTTACTTGGTGCTAATATAATAATAATAATAATAATCTAAGATTTCTGTATGTATTGTATCTCAGTTTGATTTTTTTATACAAGACTTCTTCAGACCCCTCACACAAAGGTTTACATTTCTGTTACTTCCCCACCCTTCCAGAATGCCTCATATATAGTGAAGAACTAAAACTACTTAGTGACATCTAAGAAAAAATTTTAAAAGTTGCTCCTCAACAAATATACAAATAGGAGACCTAATTTTTATCTCAAAGATCTCTAATTTAGATTTAAGGCAGGGGGAGGGGAACCCAAAGAGTAGAAGTCTTCAAGAAGAGAATTGGTGCACATTTTTTGGCAAGAAACATTTCTCAGAACAAATTTTCTGTTCTCTCAGCAAAAAGGTAGATCAATTCAATGCATGGATATAATTTAAAAGCAATCTATGCTCTAAGCAATTTATCCGATTGCGGCTGGAGGGAACACTTCAGATAACCTAAAACTACTTGTCAGGGTTGTGAAAAAGGCACATTTTTGAAATAGGAAATCTTTGCAGGCTTTATTTTTAATTTTCACTCATTTCTTCTGCTGCTTCTTCCTTCCAGTTTTGTTTCTTTACTGAAGTGCTGTTTTAGTAAAATAGTATTTTTCTTACTTGCACAAATTGGAGAATTTTAAAGTGGTTTTTTTTTTCCCCTGTAAAATTTGATACTGAGTTTGAGGTGTCAATTTTGTTTAAAAAATATGCAATGAAATTGTATCTGGGATTGGAAATTTCTCTCAACATATCCCTTTTAGATTTGTATTTTTGTCTGTGCATTATCTGGATGTTATCATCTCATATTCTCATTAAGCTAAAGATTTCTACCTGTACCTTTGCTGGCCTTTAGGTGGATGCAGGTGTAGACAGAGATCTTTCTCCCTCAAATGGTTTGAGGAGGAATGGCAAAGCTCCTTTCAGTGGTCTTGTCTGGCTGAACATGAGCCCAGGTGTGGCCAGGTGGCCAGGAAGGCCAATGGCACCTGGCCTGTGTCAGGAATGGTGTGGCCAGCAGGACCCTGGCCTGGGCACTGGTGAGGCAACACCTTGAGTGCTGTGTCCAGTTCTGGGCCCCTCAATTCAGGAAGGACAGAGAGGAGCTGAAGCATGTCCAGAGAAAGATCTGGAGCACCAGGAGTGGCTGAGGGAGCTCGGGGGGCTCAGCCTGGAGAAAAGGAGGCTCTGGGGGTCAGGCTCTGCTCCCAGGGAACCAGCAACAGGATGAGAGGTCATGCTCTTCTTAGCTGTGCCAGGGGAAGTTTAGGTTGGACATTAGGAGGAATTTCTTCACAGAAATGGTGTTTAGACACTGCATTGGGCTGCCCAGGGAGGTGGTGGAGTTGGAAGTGTTTAAGGAAACCTGGATGTGGCACTCAGTGTCATGGTCTGATTGAAATGGTGTTTTTCTGTCATAGGTTGTACTCAGTGATCTCACAGTGCTTTTCCAGCCTCAATGATTCTGCTTACAAGCAGAAAATGTAATGGGCTGCAAGGTTCAGTCATGAAGGCTTTCTTTTCTGCTGAAGCATCTTCTCATTGTATTTTTAACTACCCCAGGCTGGGTAAAATTGTTAAAATAATCCAATCTTGTTACTTGATTGAACAGGGGATTTCTGACTACCTTCCCTGAGTGAAAGAAAGTTGCAATAGCATTTAAAGGTTTCTAAATTGTAGCCTCCCTAACTTGTCTGAGGGATTTTGAGAAGTCTGAGTACCCTGCCACTGTCCAGCTAGAGATCAGCACCCCTGACTCCCAGCTCTGCAGTTTCCCACCATAATGGATATCTTTGCTGGATTTGGCACACTGAACCCCACAGTCCCTCTGTATCATTCAAAACAGAAATCAAGCAAGTGAACTCTGAATTTGTGCCTTAATTTCATCTTTGAACCAGAGTGTTTTGAATCATTGCCCCAGAAGAGAGGAAATGAGGCACAAGAACCTGCTAGTGTTTATTTACTTGCAGTTTAGCAAGGATGAGGCTGTAGAGCCTAGGAAGGCATTTTGGGTGCCTGAGGAGTGAGGGCACCCTCAGCTACAAGGTTCAGCCTCTCTTCTGCATATTCACATCCCACCACCCCACCACCAGCTCGGTGCTTGGTGGATTAGAGAATCACAAAAAGGTTTGGGTTGGAAGATATCTCAAAGCTCATCTCATTCCAACCCCATGGATGGGCAGAGACACCTTCCACCAAGACCAGATTGCTCCAAGCCACATCCAGCTGAGCCTTTTGCTTCATTGCAAAGCAGCTCCACAGCATCCTGAAAAATAAGGCTGTGACTGGATGCAACAAACGTGGCACTCTTACACAGTCCTGCTGAAAGATGTTGGTTAACTCTCAAATTCCTCACAGCATTCCTGATAGCAATCACATCTGCAGCCATAAAACCCTCCACAGCTTCTGTCTTTGAAAAAAAAATTTAATAATCAGTAAAGTTCAAGCTCAGCTTGTTGTGATGAATTATTGGAGCCCGTCATCATTTTCTTGGGGGGAAAAAAAGACTAAAAGACTATAATGGAACACAATTTTATGGTTTTTTCCATTTAATTGATGATGGGCTGAGTTTTTATTAATATTTCTGGGCTCCAGTGTAAGATGCTGAAAAAGCTAATATGAGATCATTGTATCTGGTTAATGTGTGTGCTTTGCAAAATTGATAAGCCCTGTCAAGACATAAATTATTTAAAATTTGATAAATGTGTTGGAATCACTGAATTTTCAAACCGATAAAGCAGAGTTATTTCTCTTCCCTGCCACACACCCCCCTTCAAACTGGGGCTTTTGTGCAGCCACTCAATGAGACCATGTTATCTCATGGCCTGTGAGGATCCAAAATCAGCACAGGGAACCCAGAGAGGTGTCCTGTGCTGCTGCAGAGGGGACACAAGTGTAAACCCATGGGACACTTGGGCATGGAAGCAGCAGAGTGAGGAGGCCCCTGGAATCCTCCCCCAGTGTGAGTTTTTCACTGGTGAAACTGGGGGCTAGAGGACTGGTGGTACCCCTCCTCTCCAGCAGTGGGATAAAAAGCTCCCAGTGAGCAGCAGAATGGTGCTTCAGAGCTGTTTATTCCAACAGACCAATTCATTCCAGCTAATTGCTGAGAGTTTTTAAATGATTCCTGGCAGGGGTGAAGCTAAAGGAATGATTGCTGGTGATTGATGAATAACCTGGATAAAATTCCCAAAGCACCAGAACTATTAACTCTTGCATGGGGACACCTGCTTTTATTTAGTGCCTTGCCCACAGAGAAAGGCACCAGAGTGAGTTCCAAATGAACCCAAATTTAGGCAAATAGGGAAAATAGAGCATTTACTGATACCAGTGTCTCATCAGTGTCAGCTCATTTCTCAAAAATAGCTCACAGGGAATGTTATTTAACCCTGTGCTGCTCTGCCATGGTCAGGATCGTGCATGGAAAGGGGAGATTTTGAAAAGCAGTCACCATCTTTCAGAGGAGGGCACAGGAAGAACCAAAGGTTTGAAGTTTAAAACTCCATAAACATAAACCATGCCACACTGGTTTGAGCTGTTCTCGCCGTCTGCGCAGCGAAAGAAAACAGCGAGACGTGCTGTGGATGGGGCCAAGGTTGTGTTTCTTACTGGAAAATATCTACAGGCAAGTAGAAATTTTAGGGTAACTGGGTGCCATTTTACAGCCTCTGTTATAGGGAAAAAGATTAGGTGATTTCTGTTTGGAAATTGATGGTTTGGAGGGAACAGGAAAACACCGGTGCAGCAGAGGAGAACTCCAGCAATAGCCATCTGTTTAAATGGATACACTAACTTCCCTAAGCTGGTATTTTTCAAATACCCTACCAGCAATATTTTTCACTATAGCAATGCATTATAGTGAAATGGAAAGATGCTGAAGAAGTAGTTTTTTCCAGCATGTGCTGCATTCTTTTAATACAGATTTTTTTATTGCCCGGAAATTGCTAACCAATGTGAATAAACAGCTGAACAAAGCCATCGGCCCTTCCTCACTAACAGAAAAATGCATCCAGTGAGGGAAGGGCCTTGGGAAAAACCGAGTGTTAGAGTTGGGTTCTCTTATACTGCAGGAAGCTTTATTCAAAACAGGAGAAAAATCTGCATGCCACAAAGGTTTTACATTACAAAAGCACAAACATTATTCACATCTCTGAGCAGTGTCCCCTCCTCTGAGCAGTGTCCCCTCATTCCTGCTGCTGCAGCAAGCACTGAGCAGAACCAGGAGGTTCTTTGTTAAGCTCTTTTTTTTACTGAATATTTGCAAAACACAACCTTAATTTCTCACCCCGCAGCCCTCTGAGCTGACAGCTCTGTCAGCTCCTGAATCTCACCCCTGTAATGAAATTAGTGGAACAAGACAGCACTAGGATGGAGCAGAGTCAAGAATTAAGGCTGTGCAAGACTGGAGAATCCCACAGCCTTGCAAAATACTTCAAAAGAGAGGAGAAAAAAATACTCAAGCAAAGTGTTAGGTACAGCTCTCTGCAGTGCATAGGGATTGCTGTCTGGGCCCCAGACAGGAGTATTACATCCTTATAATTCAATTTATCAATGATTTCACGTTCCTGTGTTAAGAAAGCTGTTTTGTTGCCACATGAAATAGCCCAGGTCACTGTAGCTTCAGGGGTGTGTTTCATTATCCCATGAGTAAACCTCATTTGGTGTAACACTTACATAAATAAAAGCAGCAGTAGTCTAGCAAGGTGGATTCTGTGATTTCACCATCATGGTCTTGAAATACTTGTGCCCTGATACTTTATAGATGTGGCAAACCTGCCTGGCTTTAGCATGTGTTAATGTTTCCCACCCTTCAGCCATCTCCAGCCCTATACCCACATATTTCTTCTTTCCTATTAGAGCTTTCAGCAAGGCACCCCTGGGAAAGCAGTGCTCTGCCATCTCATCTGGTGTGAGAGCCCCCAGAAGAGACATACACTGAGCACATGGCTCAATGTCCTCTGCATCTCCTCATAAAAGGCAAGGGGAAAAAAGCCAGAGAGCCATTGCAGGATTTCAATAAGCATTGCAGAAGACAAGTAGCCCAGAAGGATATTTGAGGGTGTTCCTGTGCCCTTGGCAGAGGACAGTCAGAGCTGGGTGCAGACACCAGCAAAGCCAGATTCCCCTGTGAACTAAAGAGCTTCCTTTCCATATATTTCACCTTAAAATATCCAACCACTTTTCCCTCTGACTCAGTTACTAGCAGCAATACCAGCTGTAGGTGCCCATGGTTTGAGTGGTCATTAGCATTTTAAATAGCATTTCATTTAGCTGTGCAAATGAGGAAAGTTTCTGGTATTCCAGCACTGCCAGGCCCCTGGGCCCAGCTGTAATCTAGAAATGCAGCAGAAAAGCCTCTTTTTTGTGCTTCTCAAGGCCTCAGGTCAGGGTTGGGATGGGTGAATGTGTGCAGCACTTCTTGCTTGATGTGAGCAGAGTCACTTCTCTGCACCAGGGGAGTGATTTCCCTGGCAATGGAGATGGCCAGCATTCTCAGCATCACACAGCTGATCCTGGGCTGGTGACAGGCTTAAGAGTGGCTGAAGAACCACACATAAACATGACAGAGCTTCCCCAGGAACTTTCCATCACAGCAGAAGGGATCTTTCCCCCAGCATCATTATGGCAGCGCTATTTGGGCTGGTACAGATCAGCATCTGTCACTGTTTCCATTAGAATCTCCTATTTCCCCTGGTTCATAGCTCAGCCATAAAAAAAATATAAGCTAGAGGCAAAAAGTTGACATACAAGGTCTCGGGCTGAGAGTGATCACTGTTGTCTTTTCTTCCCCTGCTTTTAATCTGAAGAAGGAAATAAGGGATTTTTGCAGAGACACACCTGGCCCACTGCATTTCCACCCAGCTGTGGATTTATTTCTAATAAAAAATAAGTGATAGGACAAGTGGAATAGCCTTAAGCTGCAGGAGGGCAGGTTTAGATTAGTTATTAGGAAGAAGTTCTTTACTGTGAGGGTGATGAGGCACTGGAACAGGTTCCTGGAAGTGTTCAAGGCCAGGCTGGAAGGTGTCCCTGCCCATGGCAGGGGGTTTGGAACTGAATGATCTTCAAGATCCCTTCCAGCCCAGACCATTCTGTGATTTTATGATTTAGCTATAGTGATGGTCACCTTTCAACATTCAAGCTGTAAATGTTGCTGCTATTCCACATTTCATCTTAATTACTGCATTGGGGGTGATGAGGAAGGACATGTGATAGTGGGTTTGGGCTCTGGTTTGGAGCCTATTGCTGCAGAACAGGTCCCAGTGAAGATTAAGGGCTTTGGAGTTTCTAATCTTTGCCAGATGATGAAATAAAAAAATTGCAATTTATAGAAATAACAGCTGGATATTTTAAAAACAGAACCCTGTGAGGAACCAGAGGTGTAGGAGACCCTTTGGGATCAGGAGGGAAAAGCAAACCCAGCACTGAGGTTTCCCTCATGAGACATGAAGCACAAAATTCTATCCCACACATCCCACGTCTGCACTCCATGTTTTGGCTGCTTTAGGCAAACTTCCACCCTGTAATGTTGCTGCTGGAAACTGGAAACCCCATCCCTGCATTAGTTATACTGGGATCCACCACCTGGATCCTGGATCCTGGCACTGTGGGATCAGTGATGAAGCAAGAGCAGCATTTTGGCAGGAGGAAGGGCCAGCAGCAGTTTGTCACTGGGGACACGAGCAGGACAACAGTGTCCTTTCTTCTTCCCATTTTAAGCATCTCTTTCACACATTTTGTAGAAGTAGATGCAGCTGAAAAAGTTTTTCTTTTGTACATTAGGACGACTGTGTAAGGCAGTTCTAAACAGAACAGACCCTAAAAATGCCTTCTCAAAGCTTCTACTCAAGATTTAAAGGACCTAAAAAGTCAGATGATGATTTCTGTCCTGTTGAAACAGATCTTGCTTCTGACCTCTGGATCATACACTTGAATTCTGCATTTCCAACAGGACTTCTCTGCCAGAGAGAGCAGGAAGAACACTCCTGGGAAATGTGTGTCTGCACTGAGTTGGAAATTTTACTGAGACCTGTTTGTTTGACTCTGAAATCTTAAGGCCATTCTGTCACTACCAGAAGGAGGTTTTGCGTTCTGATTGCAGACTCAGCTTGGCCTTGTCAGGGATCTTAAAACTGAGCTGTGCTGTGTGGCTGGGAATGCTCAGCACTTCTGGAAGGCTGGGCCTTGCTAGGCACAGGCAGCTGTGCAGCTGAAACCAGCCCACCAAAATAGGGCCATGTTCACTGTGTCAAACTAAGAGCACAATGTGCAAACTAAGTTTGGATCAAATGGAAGAAGCAACACCATGAAAGACAAATGTTCAATAAATGGTTTAGGAGACAATTACAGCAACAGAACAGGATTTTAAGGCTAAACCAGCTGGAAGGTTGTGGGGAGAAAAAGGAAGGGACTGGAAAATCATGCTGTTCTATTTCACTCTATCTCTTAGCAGAACACTTTGGTCTTCAGGGTTTCCACTTTCCTCAGTCAGGTATTCATCTAACAAATCTGTGATCATGGGGCACATGCCTGTTTTTGCCCATCACAGCCATCAGCCTGTCCAGAGGTTTATCCATTTGTCCCCGTGGATGGCTCCTATTGAGATTCTTGCATCTCCTATAAGCTATTTTGAGTAAAATCCTTGAACTTTCATAGGGCAGTAGAAATTACTCCTTACAGTGGTGCAGGTGACGGATTCAGACCCTATGGGTATAAAAATAAATATTAATGGCTCCTTCTGTGTCTTGGCTGTTTTATTTCCCCCCTTCACACTGCTCTCCCTTTCTGTTTCGGGGCAGGTGTTCTGTGACACCAGTCGGGTCGTACGAGCCACGGAGGTGCTGGACTGGGAAGACAAGGATGCTGCAGAGACACTGGTTGACAACGTGGTCCATTCCAGGATCATCAACCCTCTACGCCTCTTTGTTAAACCATCTCCAGTGCTGAAACACGGCCAGGTGTCCTACTCGGACAGCATAGAAAACTTTTGGGATTGGTTGTCCAACATCACGGAGGTTCAGGAATCTCTGGCACGAACTAAACGCAGACCTATAGTAAAAACTGGGAAATTCAAGAAAATGTTTGGATGGGGTGACTTCCACTCCAACATCAAAACTGTAAAGCTGAACCTCCTGATCACGGGGAAAATCGTCGATCACGGCAACGGAACCTTCAGCGTTTATTTCCGACACAACTCCACGGGTCTGGGGAATGTTTCTGTCAGCCTGGTGCCGCCTTCCAAAGTGGTGGAGTTTGAACCATCTCCACAGTCCACGCTGGAGACCAAGGAGTCCAAGTCCTTCAACTGCCGCATCGAGTACGAGAAAACAGACCGCGCTAAAAAAACTGCCTTGTGCAACTTTGACCCTTCCAAGATCTGCTACCAAGAGCAGACCCAAAGCCATGTCTCCTGGTTGTGTTCCAAACCCTTCAAAGTCATCTGCATTTACATCGCTTTCTACAGCGTAGATTACAAACTGGTGCAGAAGGTCTGTCCCGACTACAACTACCACAGCGAGACGCCGTACCTGTCCTCCGGCTGACCCTGGGGCTGGGGATCACTCATAAAAACGAGCATTCCCATTAACCTTTCGGAGAAGAATTATGTTTTCCTATCAGGTTAAAAAGTCTCTAAAAACTGTAGCTGTGTTTGTGCTGTATCGTAACTAATCCAGCTGTCTTTGTAAGAACTGTTTTCGTTTGAGGCCGTTGCATTTTAGCTCTCTCATCGTTCGTAAGGGAACTGCCAGGCAGGCACGTGACAAAAATCAAACAAAATTATGTCTGTAATGAATGCTGATCTTAAAAATCACTTTTTTAAACAACTCCATGGCAGAGAGGTTGTCTTTTACTTGAACTGGATGGCACTTAGGAGGTCCTATTTCTCACTGGGAACTTTAGGTGACAATAGAAAGAACTAGTGATGAAGCAGCCTCAAAGCTGCTCATACTCAAACTTCAAATAAACAGCTCTCCCACTGATTTCATAAAGAATGTTACACAGAGGGCTCAAGTAGTCAAGTCCAAATACTAAGAGGAAGTGCTAATTCTTTGATAAAAAAGGAAAGAAATCTGCATTTTTATGAGTTGTAGTAGCTGTAGGTGTTCATTGAAGTGAAGAGTGAGTAGTTCTTCCTTCAGAGTTCCTACCCATGGATATGCAATGATGTAATTAGACCTCGATGAGCTTTAGTTTATTAGACCCCACAGGTGTGCACGTGTGGTATACATTCCTTCCTCCAGTGCCCACCACTGGGTTTGATTCCTCTTACACATCCACACAAACACACACACCCCAGTATTAGTTTTGCAGCAACAGAGAATCTATAAATACCTGGGAAAAAGATAATCTCTGTTTAAGTCAACCTGGCCTAGTGGAAGGTGCCCCTGCCCATGGCAGGGGGGTTGGAACTGGGTGGTCTTTAGGATTCTTTCCAACCCAAACCATTCTGTGATTCTCTGAACTGTAGCAGGGGCTGACTTCCAGGAAAATGAAGCAATTATTTTGCTATCCAGCCCCTGAGCATTTAAGTGCAGCAAGGAAAACACATCACAGCACAAGGATGATACTTGAACAAGCAGCTTTCTCCTTCTTGGCACCAGTTGTTCCCTCAGCACTGCACTGCAGACCTTAAGTCAAAGTATCAGCCATGACAAAGAGAGAGAACAACAAAAATCTATGCACCTTCACCTCATAAAGCAGGTTTGAAATGTTTAATATAAATACTCAGCCAGGCTCTCCCTAGGGCAGAACCAGCTCCCTGCACTGCAGTTATAGCAAGGGAGGGTCCAGCCGGGGTTGTGCTCCACCAGGTGTGGTCCCCCTGAAGTCAGGAGTGGTTGACTCTGGCCCTGTAGGTTCCAGCATCATCCCCTGTGCTTTCTCTGGTATTGATCTGCTGCTGCTGCTGCCAATTTGCTCTCCTGCTCCTTGGTGACAGTTGGGTGTCACAGGTCCTGTGGAAGGAGCTGGCTGAGGAAGTGCTGATTGCCTCCAGGCAGACTCGCATAGGGTTCAAGAAGCTACACACAGCTGAAATAAAGCACTATTGAAATGCTGTTTGGTGATGTGCACACAGACAAGTGACTATGGCAGCTTGGAAGGACTCACTCATGAGATTAATTCTGATTTCCTTGGTAAAGACTCACACAAAAAAAATTACTCTGTTAAAAATATACGAGTAACTGGGTGATTTGTTTTTCTCTTTAGGTGACAAATTTAAATGTGTGGTTTAGTTTGATCAATAATCTAAATGTTTTCCTTCATCTTATTTCATACAGTCTCTCCTGGTCTATAATGATGTTTTTCAGTTTGCCTATTCCTGTCAATTCCTACAAGTTGGTCTACTTTGTATTCTGTATAGCGTGTCCTCGCCCCAGCTGTACATGAGCTTGGATTTATTGCTACGAGTTCAGTGGTTGGTGCTTTTGTAACTTAGCTGTAAGCCATGATTTTATTGCCATGTATTTTTACTCAGCACTGTAGGCAATTAAAAGAAAACCCTACATGCTATTTATTGTAGAGTATGTGGAAACCATGTATGTATATACACTTAAAATATGTGTACATATACAGAACATATGTGTACATGTATTTGTATGTAAATAAAGAGAGTTTATTAAATCTGGCACTTGCTTGTGGCCTGTTTGATTTTTGGTTTTAAATGTTGCATGTATGAAGACACAAAGTAAAACTAAGGCACAGCAGCATCTCACTGAACAATTTTGCCCAGCTGGAATTTGTTTTTCTAGGAGATATTTAAATGTGTGCCATAGTGAACTGTGTACAAGCCTAGGCAGAGTAGGTTCAGCAGCATTCCATGAGATTTGAGAAATGAAGTGTGTGTTTTGACAAAGACAACCCTTAACTGTTTAATAATTGCACCAGGTACATTAAAAGTGAAGGGGAGAGTTTAAATTGGACAACATTCCCAAGCAGGAACGTGCTGGGAGAGAGGGCAGCCTGCTGCTGATTCAGCCCTTGCTTGGTTCCTCATCAAAAGGGGAGCTGGATTCTCCTCCTCCCTGGCTGTGGCACTTCCCAGGCTCTGGTTTCCAGGCCTCAGGAAGACAAACCATGGGAGAAACTTACCCCAGTCTCCTGTCATGCAGCCCTGGCACAAGGAAGCAGCCTGGCAGCTGGAGCAGGAGCAGAGGGAGGGACCTGTGGTACCAAACTCCATCTCACCCAACAAGTCCCCACCACCCTTCCAACCACAATGCTTTATGAATCAGCTTAAAAGCAGGTGGTTGGTTTTTCTTTCACATCAATTTTGAAAACATCACGGCAAAAAAAAAAGCAGTTACTTTCTCCCTGCAGTCAAAATCAGCTTAAGAAGAAATTATTTGCAGGCAGCAGGGTAAGCAAAATACAGTGCAATGATGACAGGCTTGATTAGGTCAGATGTCATGCTGCCCATGTAAACAAAACTAAATGTGATTTCATTTCACACAGAACAGGCCATGTGTTTTTAAAAACATTTTCCTGTGTAGCAGGTGACTCTTTCAGACAAGTTTCAAATTGTTACTATTATGGCTCTTATCTAAAAGATTTTGAAACAAGAATTTGAATGATTAAATACCATTTTTTAAAAGTGCTTTGAGTGGGCAATGACAATTTTTGACTGCAGCAAATCTAGAAGTTTTTAATATACAGCCTTTATTTAATCCCAATCTCCACAGGACAGTTTTGCACACATTTATATCCATTAAAATGTCATAGAATTATGGAATATCCTGAGGTGGAAGGGTCCCTCAGGGGTCATTGAGTCCAGCTCCTGGCCCTGCACAGGACCCCCCAAAAATCCCATCTTGTTCCTGAAGTACTTCCTGAACCCTGGCAGTTTTGGGGCTGTGACCACTTCCCTGGGGAGTTCATATTAAATACATAAACTTCTTGCTAAATACATTTCCTATTGTTCTCCCCATCCAATGGATATACATAAAAAAATTCCAACAAAAAGCTCATTCATGACAAACTTAGAAAGCCTCAGCTTTTTTCTTTAGCCAGCACTCTGTGCCGAGCTGCAGGAACCATGCACATCCACGGTTTTTTAATCATTCCAACTTAAAGAAGGAAGTAACAGCTTGGGGATTTTCCTCTTTTCCCCTGAAGAATTGTGTCCTCTGGCCCTCCAGATTTCCCTGCAGCCCTCACCAGTGCTCACATCCTGCTGTGAGTTCTTCAGCCTCACCATCAGCTCCCCGGTGCCATGGGGAGCACGAGGCAGTGCCAGGCCCTCACAAGGGGCCAGCAGGGCAGAGAGCTGAGCACTGTGTGCCATGGGCTACCTGGGGTTGCTGAGCACTGTGTGCCATGGGCTACCTGGGGTTGCACATTTGCTTTTTAGGGTGAATTCACCAAGCAGTGACAAACGAGCAAACCCCTGGATGATCCCGATGCAACTGGAAAAACTCTCACAGCAACCAAGCAAGAGTGTTCCATGCAGATCAGCATCCTGTGCTGCTTTTCTTTTTAAATTGTAATTCAAGGACATTAGAATTTGCTATTTGTTTTATGCTCTGTTGACCAGCATAATCTGGATAATGTTTTATTTATAGTATAATAATGATTCGTCATTAGCACTGTCTCTATTCAAATTTGCACAGTTGAAAAGACAATAACAAGCTGCTCTACACTAAGTAGCTCAATGAAACACACATCAATCAAGTAGATTTTTAGCTGTAGGGTGTGTAGTTTGAAAAACCAGACTTTGCCATTCCCACCTCTCCCTCATGAGCACCTCCTGCACATATCCATCAGGAGCAGCACCCTTTGTTTTGGAGCTAACAAATCAAGTGGGTTTAGCAAAGAGGAGTTGAATTATCATGAAATATCCTATTTGGTGTCAAACCATGCCTCCCTTGGGGGGTTGTTGAGCTTGGGGCTGCAAAACCTGTTCAGATCTGCAGCCAGGAGTGATGGGAACTGAGCAGAGTCCACAGGACACGGCCAAGGCTGCTGCCACCAGCTCCATGGCACAGCTCTCCAGCCCCAAATACCAGGGGATTGTCAGCCAGAAGCAAGGCCAGAGCTGTTGGTACCCTCAAGCAAGAATCCCAGCCATCCTGGCTGAATTTTGAAAGGAAAAAAAAAAATCATAAAAAAAGCTTTTTCCAAAGATGTAATTCAGTTCCCAACTCAGCACAAATCCAGCACCAGCTGCAGCCCAATTAAAAAGCAATCACAGTCATGGGAAAACAGTTTAGCTGGAGAAGAAAAAATCCTACCTGCATAAACAGTGGTGGGACTCTTAAAATAGACTCCAAAAGAAATATCAGCACCTTCCTATTCAACAGGAATGGAACAGCCAACCAGGTCAGTCTCTTGCTCTGCTGTCTGCTTTTGTCCTCAAGCCAGAACAGAGGGGAAAAAAACTCCACTGCTTCAGGGACTTTTTATTGTATTTTCTTTTGGAAATTTTATGGAAAATGCACACTGAGATCAGCTCAGCTGGTCAGAGCACGGTGCTGATCACACCAAGGTCATGGGTTAAAATCTCACATGGGCCATTAAAGAGCTGGACTCAGAGATCCTTCTGGCTCACTTCCAGCTCAGAGTGTTCTGTCATTCCTCACCCAGCCCCGAGGAGCTGAGCTGTACTGGGGGCTCAGAGATGATGAACATTCCCCTGTGCAAGTCAAAAGCTCAACCACCTCTCCCAGTACCAGGGAAGGAGCGATGTGGGAAGCTCAGAGCTGGCACCATGGTCTCTCCTGGCTTGTCAGGAGGCCAGACTTGGAACTCCCACCCAGAGCTGGGCCATGAGCAGGGCAGGGGCACCACAGGACATGGCCTGATGGCAGTGATGCCTCAGGTTTGAGCTTTTATATTTTTCAGATTCTGTGCTGCTTTAGGGTGTAGTTCTGAACTTCATATTAGGGGATGGTGAGCTCTCTTCACAGAGTAGGGAGACAAAACAATTCCTTCTCTAGCTGGGGACCAAGGACAAATGATCAAGATCTCAGGCCCAAGAGCACAAACAACATGGGCTGGAGAGAGAAAAACAAGAAGGATGGGACTGCAGAACCTAAAGCTGCAATGGGACAATGAACTCCAATATGCAAATGGAGCAGAACTGATCAAAGTGAGAGACCTCTGGTTGTCCATTTTGTGACCATTTTGGTTCATCTTGGGTGTAGCCCTGGCTGGGCTCTTGTGCTGCCCAAGGTGGATCCATTGAGGCCTCCTAATAAATCCCTGCTTTATTCTTTAGCTCTGTCTAGTCTCTGTTCTAGGTCAGCCTTCACAAGGAGCACAGCAGGAGTCGAGCACAGCCACAATGGAGGAGCCCCTGTGCAAGAGCTGCCCCTGGAACACCTTCCCAGACACCACAGTGCTCCCCTTGCCTCTCATGTAAACCAGCCTTGGGAAACAAGGCAGCTTTTTTGGCAGCCTGATCCCAGACCAGCATTCAGTCTGCTCCCTGCCCTCTTGCCCTTGGCAGCCCTACATTTCAGCCCCCTCAGATGCAAATCCCATTTCCTTGTTCTCTTGCCTCATTCCCAGACAGTGAGTGGCTCTTTCATCATTACAAGCCAATTAAGCCTCGGCTACCTTATCTTAACAGCTCCAAATAAGCTGGTGATCTTCCTGAAAGGTGATACATTATAAAATTGGTTCCAAATTGGCAGGAAAGAGAACAGTGAAACATGAGACTTGGAGGCTGTTTGAATTAACCCTGAAGTTTAAAATGGCCAAAAAACCCACCCCCATCTAAAGCTATCAAGGTGTTTGCTTTGAACTTCCACTCAGTGTTGCTTCCCAGAAAACAAGACTTGGCATCTTTTGTGCTGGAGATCCTCTCCGGAGCAACCTGGTCTAGGGAAGGTGGTGGGAGATCCTGCCCATGGCAGGGCTGGAACGAGAGGGTCTTGAAGGTTCCTTCCAACCCAAACCATCCCATGACTGAAATGATAAACACCTAAACAGCCACGGGAGAAACATCCCAGTGATGAGGTTTAGGTGGGTGGAGAGCACTTACACTCCTGCCCACATCTCAAAAGCTCCTCCTGAAATGCAACTCACACCGAGCTGTTCTAAAGAATGACAAAAAAAAAATGTCAGGTTTTCAAAACATCGAGTTCATTTAACTTGGACAGGAGAACTGCTCTGAGAGGAGCTGTCAGTCCCTTCTGAGCCAGCAGTACTCCTTAAAAGAGGTGGTGGAAGAAGCAGGTGATGCTGAGCACTGCTAACCTGGGAGCACGGAATATTTAACACAGATTTCTGAGCAGGTAAACTAAAGGATTAAAAACTATTTCAAGTTGCCATATTGAAGATGATAAGCAAGCCTATTTATTATATAGTACTTAGAGCTACTTAATTCCAATCCACTTCTCATGTCAGATATATTTAACTGAGGCGTTTCTGACTTCAATCGGGGAAGATTTGGATTAGCCAAAGTACCCGGGGAAAACAACTCACCCCAGCTGCTTGAAGGCAATGCCACACAGGGAGATTGATCTGCCCCGAGGGAATGACCTCTCTCTTCCATTTTCATCTCTTGGTTTTAAAGTAAAAATACTACAAATATCAGGCCTACAGTCTTTTGTCACATCCAAGCACAACCTGACTGCTCTAAGCAAAAACAGCAGCAGAGGTGAATGGTGTGCAAGGCTTCCTCCAGGTCAGCTAGGCTGAGCAGTGCCCAGACTTTAAGAGATACTTATATTTGCCAAAAAAAGGGGAGAGAAATCTATTTTGATTCACCACCCCAGTTATCTTGAAAACAAGCACAGCCCCTTATTTAAAATATGAGTATTGAATTGTGTTGCCAGAAGCAGATTAATTGCAGCTTCCAGGAAAAAACTCTGAGCTTATTTCACACTGACTTTATTCCCACTTGAATTAAGTTCCTTATGCTGCACCAACTCATTTGAATTTTTTGAATTGGTTTTGCATAGTATCATTTACTGATGTACTATCTTTAATTACATAACACACATACACTCTCCAACTGCATTATTAATGAAAGTGTTTTTAATTAAATGGCTCTCAGCATAATATTCAGTCATTAATTTCACATGCTCGGGATGTGGAGAGATTCTATTCTGATGGTCTGGGGAAGCTCTGTACTTCAGATGAGGGATACTTGCAAAGTGATAGTTTTTGAGAGAAGCTGGAATCATTATGAGCACAGAATTACCTCCTCAGCAGCTGCTGCTGCAGTTCTGCTCTGCTGGGCATTAGCTGTTCTTCAGCTCAAGTGCTCCTTCTGCTCTGCCACACTGCACCACTGGTAATTTGAAAATGCCTCTCCCTGGACTCCCGGAGATTCCGGGGTGAATAATCTCAGAGTTATCTTTCAGGAACAATTTACACTTAGACAATGGCACTAAGGCTGCACCCACTGCAATAAAAAGCTTCACACCCTCCTCCCTAATTATGGTCACCCACCTGTCTCCACTCTCAACCTCTCAGTGCTCCCAGAAGTGGCAAAGAACTTTCACACTCCTGGGACAGGAATTTTTTAGCCCATGGAGACACAGACACACTGGCACATCATGCACTCACTGCTGTGAGCATCCTTCACACTCACCTGCTGCAAAAATTGCCAATTGTGACAAAAGGCACAAAGGCAGCATTTAAATACTTTTTTTTTCTGCAAACTACCACAGATTTACTATTTCTTCATGCAGAGATGGGAGGAGGAGCTCTTTTCCAGTCCAGCTTGGAAAAGTAGGCAGGACACCAAGGCAGTCCTGTACAAACTTTTCCTTTCCCTATAGTCTGCAGGAAGAATTAATTTTCACCTCAGTTTATGCCTTCTATTGACTGATGAAAAAGAAATTCCATGTAAAATAAAAATAATTCTTAGGACTGCATTTTCCAGAAAGACTTTGGAAGTCTTGGAAATAATTTTTTTCTTTTTCTAGAAGAGCTGAAAGGGACTTGAGAGCAACAAGACTGCACACTCTAGTACCTGTTTTAATCTGTGAATTACGTGGTAAATTCTGGCCATCCTCCATAAAGGCAACTGCATATAAAACTGGTTTTGGATAGGATTCTTCCTGGGACTCACTATTTAATTAGTCTCTAGTCTAGATAGTCCTGAACTTTTGTTTTTGACCAGCAAAGTCCTTGTCTTTTAAAAATACTCCAATTTCTTAGGCTTAAAGGCCTTTTCCTCAGTGCTAATGCACACAGGGAGGGGAGTGGCTCCTGCCCATCCCATTGTCCCAGGGCAGAACACTCTGGGTCACATCTCACTCACCAGCCCCCCTCTGCCTCAGCCCCACCTCCTGGCCCTTCCAACCCTGCTGCTTCTTCAAAAAAAAAAAAAAAATTTTACTCTGTCAAAAAGACACCAAACATGGACCTCCAGCACATTTACAGTGGATTTTTGGGAAATTACTAATATTTTTGTATGACAAGATTAATGATAATATATACCCACATTCCCAGCACTTCATGTCTACATAAAACATTGTGCCATAATGAAGATAATTGAAAGTATGACTTCCATCAATATTTAATTAGCATTTGGTGCTAACTCATTATTTCAGTGCAATTAATTTGACATCTTGCTGTATGGCCTGCACAGATTCCCTCCTACAGGGTTGTTTTATTGGTGGGACATAAGTAACATAAGACATGTGCACCTTCCCCAGGGATTTGAGGGGACTGTGAAATGTGGAGAATATGAGTGACATTTTAATCCACTGCAGGATACAAAAGCACATTAAAGCTCACAGTGTGCACTGCATTTGGCTCAGGCATTTCTGCAATAAGGGCAATATTCTGCTAAACCAACATTTTCAGGAAACAAACTGTACCATCATCACACCAGGCTCTTCCATGTGTCTTTGTTCAAATCCCTTTTCCAGGCTGCAGAAGGACACACACAACATCAGCACACAGCTCTTGGGGCAAGGACTAAAGATTCTCTTCCCTTCTAAATTATTTCTGCAGTTCTTCCCAAGGGCAGTGAGAGTAGCTCTGCCCCCACCCACTCAGGAAGAGGTTACTGAGCCCAGCACTCACAGCACAGCCAGAATCTCTCCCTTCCTGGCATTTCCCTTCACCCACCCCCAGCAGATGAAACCCAGGAGAGGGAGACAAAATAAATCCTGCAAGATTCAAATAGGAAAGAATACTTGACCCAGGTGAAAGGGACACCAAGTCCTTCCAGCCCAAATTCACTGGAAATAAAAGCAGTCATCACCCCTTGCTTATCCATTATTTGATGAATCTTCTGTTGATGATGTAAAAGGAAACAATCACCACACAAGCAAACTGCAAGTGCCCCGTTGTTCCTCTGGCTGCTCAACTGCTCCCACTGCCCTGGGGAGGGAAACACAAGTGCCCTCCTTCACTTCACCCCAGCTTCACTACTGAAGCCAAACTTGCTGAATAAAGAGCTCTTCACAGCCCCACAGGAGTAAGGCTGTGGGCAGGTGAGCAGTGGCCAGCCATGCTCTTTGCCTCCCTCCCAGCTGTTTAAACCCTGTGCAGCTGCAGCAACAGAAGCCAATTCTCACCAAGTTTAGCCCTACAAGAAGCAAGTCAAGATTACAGAACTATGCCAGCACTCTTGATGGTTCTGTGGTAAGAATCTCTACATGCAGCTAAATAAAGCTTATTTTTATTCCTGATGCTGTCCCAGTGACACTGAACATTGCTGAGCCAGTCCTAGGTTCCATAAAATACGCCAGGAAAAACTCCTTTCCATCTTTGTAATTCCTGCAAAAACACAAACCAGGTTTATTGTTAAAGACAATCTCAGTGCAACAGCACCCTCCCCTACATATTTTTATCCAGGGGAATCAGGAACAAATGTTTCATTTGCTCTCTGCAAACAATCAACAAGATTATGGATTCTTTTGACAGCACTGACAAAGTAAATACAAAACTGTCCATAGTGTGACTACGACCAAGAGTGTAACTTGGAGTATTAATTACACAAAATTGGCTCAACTTCAAAATGCTCGTGGTTTTATACCACATGGTTTAGTTTTATACACAAAGTGCTCTTAGTTTTATACCACATGGAGGACACTCAACAGCTGATTATTAAAAACAAACCCCAAACCTTGTCCTTTAAACCTTTCTCCTTTAAAGTGATAAAACACCTGCGCTTTTCAGCCTTTTTACCTCTGCTTCTTTTTCTATCTGCCCAGAATACTCCAATACCTTACTGGAAAACTGCAGCCTCCTGCTGAGTGCACACCTTGGTTACCAAATCAACACATTCTGAACACCCACACTATTTTTTTTCAGGATAATTCTTCCATAAAGCCAGTTTATATACTTTGCTTAAGTACTTCAATTATGATTTGTACAGAATATTCAGAGGTGAATCTAACTGGGGCACACTGCCCCAGTAAACACTACATATTTAACTGGGTGGCAAAACAACCAGAATGAAGTATTTATTGATTTAAAAAGTAGCTGAAACTGCCAACAGTCCATTTCTTTGATGAAGTGTATTTAAAGAAAAAGGATTTCTGGAGCTACCCAAAGAGATGCTGATTTCAGACATACAGACCCCACCACTCTTGCAGGCTCCCAGAGCTGGGGCAGGTTTTGGGTTTGTTTTAATGA
The DNA here is from genome assembly GCA_013400575.1 of Peucedramus taeniatus. Taxonomy (NCBI): domain Eukaryota; kingdom Metazoa; phylum Chordata; class Aves; order Passeriformes; family Fringillidae; genus Peucedramus; species Peucedramus taeniatus. Next base: position 421,142 of record WBNO01031926.1, on the reverse strand, counting down.
GTCAAATGTTGGATACCTGCAGAGCAGCATGGAAAGCCTGAGCTCCTGTGCAGACAAAAAAACAGTGACTTTCAAAATCTCATGCTACTGATTTTAAACACAAACTCTGTATGATTATTTATTTGGATAAATCCCCCCACGTGCACATGTCAAGGGTAAAACAAAATTAATGACAACATAAAGGAGGCATATAGAGACTCTAAAAATAAAATTAAATAAACAACCAAAACCAGCCTCTGAAGAGCAGATGCCCTCCAGGATTTACCCAGTTTTGCCACATTGCAGCTGTGAATGTTTCCCAAAGCTGATGCAGGATGAGCTGAGCTCCTGACAATAACTTTGTACCCCTACATTCCCTGCCTATCCACTAACGAGAAAACATCTTTACAGGAAAGATTGAAGCCTTGGGCTTTGTCCAAATTATTTATTTGGAGAGACCATATCAAACTCCCTAATACATCCATCTTATTCTCCCTGTTCAGCTGGAAATACAAAGCTGAAAATCTGAAAAACCCCAGCACCCCAAAGAAATAACAGACAAACCAGCCTCGCTCACATGCACAAATCTGTATTTTTTTAGGAACATTGGAGATTGAATATGCAAATTATAGGAATGTATTAATTATCATTAATCATTCCTTCACAAAGACTAGAACTAATTGGAGAAATAATTTGGGGAAATTGAAGTACATGACAGAAAGCATTAAGATTCATTAAGTTTCAATTCTCTGGTCCATCAGCTTGTCAGAAGTAGATGCCTGCTATTCCAGCACTACTGGTAAAATACTGAGCATTTTCCTCATCTAGTACACAATTTAACCCCTTTTATAGTTTGTTCTGAGATTAACCACATCTGACACCACACATTTTCTGCTAGAAGGCACTGTCACAAGGAAATTTGCATCTCCATTTCCTTAAATCAGCAAAATTGAACTTGCTCAAATTTCACTATAAAGCACTTGCAGGTTCACTAGGTATTTTGTTTATTTACATTATTTGAGAGGTGCCAGCACACATTTAAAAAACCCACAAGAGATGAACAGCAAGGCATTTGAAGAAAAAGCTGCATTCAAAATTATCCACCCTGCCCCACACCTCCAATTCCTCTTGACCAGAAGAACCAATAAATAAGCAAATATTTTATTTTGTGGTCCTGCAATAATCCTCCCCATTTGAGTTGAGTTGGAACAAACTCTTGATCCAGCACAAAACCCCCAGTCCTGCTGTGAGGAATGAGGGCTAGGTAGAGCAAGAACTCCCCCATGTGTGTGTCTGACAAGGGCAGCCCATCTGCAAGAGGTGACAGGGACAAGATGCACCATTTAATTGACATTTTTATTTTCCATTTAAAAACATATGGTGTGGGCTTTACAAAGACCACCACAGCTCCTAATCTGGGCATGGCACAAGTACCAGAGGCAAGATTAAGTTTTTGCTGGAGGCAAACATTTCAGTTGTACACTTCAGTAGCAAGTAGGTGGTTTGTTTTAAAGTTTCAAGACTCAATAAACACAGCTGGGTTAGAAAATTGTGCACATAATAGATAAAATTAATTTCAAAGCTTACCAAAAAGTTGGTAAGCTTACCAGCTTAAAAATAGAAAATATAAATAGTTTATGTGGCAATTAAGGTTAAAATAGGTCAGACTGGAGCTAGAGCTTCTATGCTTTAAGATTTCATCCTATTAGAATGTTTTTGCATATGCTTCAGAATTTACCTTTTTTAACTGAAATGGCTCAGTCAACTGTGCAGGGAGAAACGTGGGAAGTCAAAAAGTGTAACTGCTTAAAATGCAGCACCAGTTGTCTCCATTCTGATCAGCAGCACCAAGTCTGACATGGTGTAATTTATTTTCTGCATGACTATCACTGCCAACGCATGAAACATGCATAAGTTGGGCAAAGCAGAGATTTCCACTCATTATACACCTACCCTTGATTGAAACACAGTACCTGCAGGAAAATATTGTTATGCTCCAAACTCTGCTAAGAATGCAAGACAAAAATGTTGGTGTCAGGTAACATTTTCAAAGAAGGCCCCCCTCCCTGACAGGATGATGATCACCAGGTATTGCTGCAGCTCTGAGCCTCCTGCAGAACACTTGAACCAAGAGCTCAAAACACTCCTGGTACTTTCTCTATAAGCCAAGGCCATGCAAACTCTGCAGAGTTGTTTTTTCTTCCTGAGTCTCAAAATCACAAGCTTGTTTCTGTTCTTTATACTTGACTCACAAGAAGCCTAATCTTACATTTAGAGCACCAACTTCACATACTGTTAAAATATAACTTATTGACACCCCCTGGAATGCCAGTCCAAAGCACTCAAGAATTCTCCCAGCTGAGCCTGGGATGGGTTTTTTCCCTTGGTGCAGTGCTTGTAATGGAAAAAGCAAATCCTTTGCCTCTCACATCTGAAATGCTTCACTCGACTCCTTGTATTTTTTCTCTGAGTACAAAGAAGGAATCTTCAAAATTGACAAGAAACACGTTCTTCTAGTGGAAAATTGCCAAGACATTTGCAGAAAAATAAACTGTTCAAGACTAATTTTAAGTGGCAATTAATAGCATTTCCTCTGTTAGCACACTATCACAATGTTAAGTGCAAAGTTATTTGTGTGTAATGGAAGCAGCTGCATCTTTAATCTAATTTACTTAATAAATGTGGCAAGTAAAATTTGTAGTGGAATGGGTAATATTCTACCTTGAATAGTAATTGTAACTGAAGCCATCTAAAACACAGAAAACCATTAATACTATGAAGTTTGGAGTAGTGGCACAAAGACTCACTTTAATCAACTTTAATTTCTCACCTGACTGCTCAGGCTGCACTCAAATACTTCAACATGAAACCATCCCTTCAGCACAGGGCAGGACAGGCAATTCTGTACAGCAAGAGATGGTTTTTACTCCATCAGCCTTTATCAACACTCGAGATTCAATATTTGAGCTTCCCTCTTTTAAAGAAAGAGAAGGACATACACAGGACTGGACCAACACTGCAAAATAGTTTCAGCAACATTCAACTAAAAGAGAAAAAGCTTTCTTCATGTGCAGTTTCCAGACAAAAAACTGGAATTTTCTATAGAAAGAAAATAAGTGGGTTTTTTTAAATCAATGCTCATTGAATCAATTTTGCTGAATAACAAAATTTTTTATGATGACAAGATAAACAACTGGGAGGAAAACCCTCTTCAGAAAGGATAAAAATATAGCCTTCTAAATAAAGAAATAATAAAGTTTAATACTCTTTGTTTATCTGGAATTTGAAGCTCAGATCAGACATTTGGATTGCACAAATGATTCTGATACCACTCACAGAGTTAGTCAGTCCTGTTCCCCTCAGAGGTTACTGAACTGTCTGTGGGGATGTGAGTTGTGCCATTATTGATACAAACCCCACCAGGAACCTCAGACTGGATCACTGTGGAGTCAATTAAGGGATGAATGTTTTAAGCACACCTGGAGAATTTTGCATGTACCTACCCAGATACACACTTTTAATAAAATAACTTACCTTGGCATCATCATTTTCAGGAGTTCAGAGTGTCCAAAGCCACGTATCAACAGTGCCACACATCACTGCAAAGTATTTATAACCAAATGAAACCCCTTACATACCACTCCTCCTCTTACACACCACTCCTCCTGTAACATGCCAACAGCATTCCTTCTGGAGTCCTCATTAGCAACCTGTACTCTTTGGCAGGACAAAGGATGATGGGTTTTGGTGGTGGGTGGAAGAAGAAAGCAGATTTCAAACCCTCCAAGCCCATCTTCATTATCACATCAACCCTTCTTCCCACCAATCCTGACAGAGTCTGTGGTAAGGGAGACACTTCCCAGGTATGCAAGTTAAGCTGTCCAGAGCTTTAAAGTGTCAAAACAGAAAAACAACCAAGTTAATGGAGATCAGAGCAAGGCTGCAAGATGATCCTCCCCAAAAAAGGTTTCCAAAAGAACAGCAGCATATTTGACATTAGACTGACAGTGCTGATAAAACATCTTTCTCAGAGCAAAGGCAGCCATTGGGAACAAATGCAGGTACAGACAACAAATAAAGACAGACACACTCTGTAGAAGTAACAACTTTATTGTAACTTGATGTGCTGAAACGCAAAAATATTTTCAGCAACAAGGTACAAAAAGTATTTCACCATTAACATCAGCTGATAAAAAAAGGCTGGATGGTTTGATACGACTGTTTACATATCTGAATTCTCTTTATCATTTCCACCCCAAAACAGGTCCAAATCATTTCACTGGTTTAACTTCTAAAATAGGACTCATTGATCTTAAGCCTTCAAAAACCAGGTTACAAATACAGTGAAGTTCCTTGCAAAACACTTGAAATAGTGAATTCCCTTTACAAACATAGTCCATTTACTGTAAGCAGAAGCCAAGATATGAGACTGAGTGTCTTGGCTAGCTAAGGAGCTAAGCTCTGCACTAAATACACTACTGACAACAGACAGAGGACAGGTAACATTCCATTTGTCAATTACAAAAAAAAAAAAAATCAATTAAGCTTAGGAATTTTAATCAACTGTAAAATTCAACAAAATTCAGCAACATTTCAGGCAGCAGTACCTCACATTTGCAATTCACTGCCTTCTATGAAACACAGTTTCAAATACTGCACATGGCTTTTATTCTCCCAAAGGAGAAGCCTTGCTGTGAGGATTTAAAAGGAACACAATCTGCATTGTAGGTCCTCTACTGATCTCCTGTGCAAAGGTGAATTTTATACTAAATACTCAATGTGTAGAAAAACATCAGAACTAGAGTAACCTTGTGTCCATGATTATCACGTTTTGACATACACTTATCTTGTAACAGCAAATATTATCACAATTTCACAAAAATATACCATTACTCAACTTGTATCTGTAATACTTATTCCACTTGTTTGTGTAGTTTGTACCTCGGTGAAATTGAATTTAGGAAGCAAGAATCAACATGCAACAGAGGTCAAATGCAACTTGAACTTTTCCATCTCAGTTGTGTACCAAAGAGTATTCTTCTTCACCTTTAAAGATAAGTTTTACGAAGACCTTGCACCCTGTTAAATCATCCCTTCATTGCAACAGTTTCCTAAAAAGGCACAATGTGTTCATACTTCTGCATGCAGTAAATGGACTAGGAAATAAGGATTATTTATTGAAGCCACTTCCACCCAAAGCATCTCCTTAGGAGAGGTCTGAATGGAGAAAAAAAAATATATAATACATAATAGCATTTTAACAGCAAATTGAGTCCTTATTTTTAGAAAGTCACCCTTGACAAAAAACACCACACAGTCACACACACACACTCACACACACACACACAGGACACATGCAGGGTTCTCCCCAGAAAAGCACAGAAGTGGTGGTTCACATCTATCTGAGAGAGTAGTGTTGGCAAGCCAAAACATGGCACCTTCATACGGCGTATTCCTAACCTGGAGGGAAAACCAGGAAAAACCCCCAGGATTTCAGCCTGGAAAAACCTGACCACTGATTATTCCTGATCTGCTGCATTTCCAACTGAGGCTTTAAGGGCAAGTTCTTGAGATGTGGGGAATGAAACCGAGCTACTGAATCCAAAGGGGAAGGTTGTAATTACCGATGTCCCGTTCCAGTGAGAACACTGCATGTAGGTAATTAAGAGGTGAATAATTAGTGCACTCACTTAAGAATACAGCAACTGCTTTACCTTTTTCTCAAGATCTGTCAGAACTTGAAAACATAAATAAATAAAGTCCAATCTAACCAGATGGGTCAGCAGAGGGCTCTTTCCTGTTGGTGTAACACTGCCTGGCTCGAGGAGGGGACACTTTATGATGCAGACAATATCACAGCACAGTGTCTGACATTTTTTTGGTACAAAGTGTGCTATTAGGCTTTAAAAAAAATAATAATTCTAGAAATCCTTAAGCTTTCCATCTGATTACTGTAAGTTGTTACTTTAGAACAGGCTGACCTGGGCAATCATTACAGCATTAAATATTCAAGTCACTTTGCACATGAGCACTGTGAGTTTTACAGGGATGAGGATGAGGAGCTGCAGTCCCAACACGTTACACAGTGCAGCAAAAACATGGTTCTGGAATAAACACCTTCACCTCCTGCTGTGGAGAATGCTTATGAGACCTTATCTTAGATAAGTATTTTTAAATTGATAAATCTCCGTAAATATATAATTTGATGCCTTGTGTATTATTACAATTTCTGATTTTACACTTTAGCCATGATAAAGATTTAGTTAGAGGATAAGAAAAAATTCAGGTTTAGAGGTTTTAGTCTTCAAAATTGGACGGGGCATTTTTTCCCAATTTACTTTTGTAAGTGGTTTACTCGATGCCAAAGTATAAAATTATATATTCTTTCCTCTAAAAATTTCATTTGGAGCAAGTCAGATGAATCTCAATGAAATGAGGATGGAGAAACAATCTGAAATTCTTCCTCTCTCTTCCCTGCATGACTTTTTTTAATAGGCATACTCAAACCCTTAGGCAAAGATATTTATAAATTAGGTGAGATTTCCTCCCATTCCCCACTGTAAAACCCAAGTCTTCCCCCCACAAAAAGAAATACAGCATATTATCACTATTACAGTAAACTCAATGCAATAACTCAGGGAACATTTAGAGTGTGCACTACTGCAGACTTTTCCTCCCAATTGTAAACAAAGCTATCAAACACTGAGGATGTTGATATTAAAGCTAAGGTTCATATAGTAAAGAACTGGCCCATGACAAGCAGTTTACAAATGTTTCATCCTTTTCACATTATGCAGAATTTCAATACCATCCACATTATGCAGAATTTCAATACCATCCACAATGCTAGTACAATAACTGAAATGCAAGACTGAGCAAGTCTCTGCTTGCAGATACCATCTGACATTTCAGGGAAATACTCCTGGATGTGTGCACAGCCTCCCCAGGTGTTTGTGGGAGCCATGCATGTACGTCAAGATGGGAAAAATCCCCTCAAAGTTTTTACCATTCACATGCCTTTTTCAAATAAGCGAAAATATTCTGTTACTTAAATATGAAAGCTCGCAATAGCCACCTTCAATTGAGTCTTAAAAAGACATGCCTTTCTTTTCTAACAAAACTAAATCCCATGTGGCTGTGGGCATCTTAAAATGTATCTAAAAAGTTAAGCCACAATTACCTGTACCTCATTAATTCATCAAAAGCAAAATATATATGTACCACACAACATACAAAAGTTACACATTAAAAGTGCATATTCAAGATCCATTTGGCCCATTTCCTCAATTTACATTTGGTCATTCTATGCATCCTTGACTTTTCTATGCAACCATACACTGGGATATATTTATTCCATATACAACACTATTCCTTTTCACATTGAGCTCTTTTACCTCTCGTTCAGTTCTGCATTAAATGTAAACTAATGATGGACCGTAAAGAAACACGAGCCAAAAGTTTATTCTGTGTTTCTTTTCACTGCTTGGACAGTTTTGACACACACACAATAAGCATTACAAACTGTAATGAAAATACATTTTTGGGCCAAACCATTGCATATTTGCCCCCACAATGAAAAATAAATTATGTTCATAGCAGTATATTGCCATAAATAGCCTGTGGGCATTTGCTGAAGGTAAACAGGCTCTCCCTATATTTAGCACTTGCCTAGGGTACATGATGTGCCTCTGGTTCAAGTGCTTTTAATGAGAGGCCAGCCAAAACCTTCCAGTTAGCACAGGACCAAACTATAATCTTTTTCTTTTTTCTTCTGAAAATAATGGAAGATCCCTTTCAAAAATTAATCTTCAGTTATCAACTTTACTGCATTATGGAGCTAGTGCAATCCTGCAGAGCCTAGTCAAAAAGACAAGGCACATTAAAAAATAATAATAAAAAAATCAAGATACATTAGACTATATGGACTAGAGAGTCATTGAAGATAATTTAAGGCCTTTCAGTGAATTAGAGTAATCAGTCTAATTTAAAGCTGAGGATTAAACCATAAATTATCCATCTGAAAAGCAAACAATAGGCTTTTTCAGCTTCTGTTCTGTGGACAAGGATAACAAAAACTCTTGTTATGGTTTGTGAAAACACCTCTGGACAAGGAGGAGTGGAGTCAGTCCAATTTCTCTAGAGTTCATGGAAGATTTCAGGACTGTTTTAGCCGTTTGCGTGGAATGCCAAACTGTGGACACTGTGCAGACGCCAGAGCGCGAAAGGCCTCGGCTACTAAGTGAGGGTGGGAGTGGATCATGGACTTCCAGCCTGCAGTTTCCATTATGTCTGTTGCTTGGCTGAAAACAGAAGCATTAAGAACAGTCACACCCTTTTACAAACCAAATGCACAGTGGAGAAGAGCAGGCAAGGCAGAAATGCTGCAGAAGGGCAGTCAAATATTGTGGGACAGACTGTGGATGCCAGGGAGGATGCCAACAGAGAGAAGCAGCAATTTGAAATTTGGGTATAGAAATATAATCAGATGTGGGACAAAAGGTACTTGTTCTGCTCTACTCAGTACCAGCCAGACCTCAGCCAGAGAACTGTGTCAGAATAACCACCTTGAAATTGCTCATGAGAAACAATAAAGAGGAAAACTAGAAGAAAATGAGGTCTAGTGCAGAGACAAAATGCAAGGGAAGACACGATAATCTCATTACATAAAAGGGCATGCTCAATTTGGGGAGAGAAGGATGACAAGATGAATCAGCTGAAACTGCAGCAAAAATGATGTAGTTCATCTCCTAGAAAGAGCCATGAAGGCAGATTAGCTGGCTGGCTCCAGACCCCTTCACTGGGAGCCTGCAGCCTCAGTACCAGTGGAGCAAACTGAGAATATTCACTCTTTTTTCAGTGCAGATGATGGGCCACATTCAAAATAGCTTTCAATGGCCACTGTTGATTTTTAACTAACACAAAAGCATCAATAGATTTCAGCAAGTATCACACTGACACCCAGGAGATAAAAAACTATATATTACTCAATGTATGTATTTACTTTTTGGTGAAATAATATAGAAAAAAGGCCAAAAGTTCACTTTGCACATGAAGAATAATGTATTGACTGGGTTGCATGTCACAGTGACATAGGATAAATTTGTAATTTGGAACTAATATGCATGAATCCCAAGTTGACATTGCTCTTCATTTTCAAAAGCCTTTTGTGAGCACCCTCATGCTGTCTCAGGAACTTTATCAAGCATGAAGTTATCAGCTGACCTCTACACCACATGATCTCTAAAACACCTTTGGCAGATTTCTAATCTGCAAGCCTTTAATCTGCTGCTCCAAGTCAGTGAAGGTAAAGGCCTTGAGAAACAATACTAAAGTTCAGACTCCCTGGTGCCCAGAGTCAGTAAATTAAGCCAGGCCCTCTCAAATTATTTCCCTGAATTACTGTAGATGTTTTAGCTGCAGCAAAGATGAGCCGCATGTTAACCAGCAAACACTCAAGACAGAAGTCAGCTCAGGAACTTCCAAATCACTTGAGAAGAAATACATGAAGTAGTTACATAGTTATGATTCTGACTTATCTCTATTACTGGTATTTTACTATTTACCTTTCACCTTCTTTTCCACATTGTGCTCAGTCATTAAGCCTGTGAAGCCTTTTTTGTTCCAAGGAGAAACAATAACTTAAACTAAGTGTTACAACACAGCCTTTAAGTTCTCAGGAAATTCTGATGGTAAGAAATAAGTGCTTCACTGCCCTTACACTGTTTGAGCCTACCACCAGCTATCCTGCAGCTGGCTGTCTTCCACTCTGTGATTCACTTGAGCTGCTGCAATCGGTGCCACAGCCTGAGCCACACACTCTCAACCTATTTCCAGTGTAGGCAGGAGCCCTTAGAGTCAGAGGGACCTGACTGACGAGTTGTGTGGCCTCCAGAGCACTTGTGCTGGCATGTGGGAAGGTGCACAAACACATCCCCAAAGGCAAAGAGAGCAACTGCCCTCCTTTCTGTGGAAATACTGCAGGCTCAGACTGACCCAAGCAAGTCTCAAAACCACACTGGGGTTATCACTCCTCCAGGCACAAACCTGGGTACTCATGAGAATGGTTTTCTCTATAAAGGCTGCTTCCATCATCTCACAGCACTATGCCCCTGGGAGAGGGAATGAAAACCAGCTATTGTTAGGATCTCACACTGGAGAGCAGCTAACATTCCCTGTCATTTAAAGGGGGAGTCACAGTCATAACTGGGGTAGCATCTGCTGAATCCTACTTTACTTACAGTCAGTGACAGGCCTCAGTAGTGTGGAAATGAAGCAACAGTTCTTAAGATCTGCAGTCTACTTAGCAGTGTTTGTACAGAACATCGTGGGGCAGGGAAACTTACTTGCTATTCCAGTTTTTCCCATCTTTACACCCAAGTTGTCTAAGAACACTGCACCTGCAAGAGAGAAGTGTGCTAATATTGAGAAAGTACACCAAACATAAACACAAATGTATTTAGAGTCTCACAAGTATTACTTGCCTGTTAATAAAGTCTATTGCTTGTGCTTTTAGCTGTTCAGCGCTGTGCAAATCTGCGAGGATAAGAATGTCAGCAACATTTTCTACCGAGAGGTTACTACAGAGTGCTTCCTCACACATCACCTTCAGCCGTTCCAGTGCATACTGGAGAGAGAGAAAAACTGCACCAATCATTCCTCAAACTTGCTCCCTCTGCCCTAATCTACACAGTTCTTAAGACACTTCCAGTCAGGCTTGGTGGCTCCTGAGATTAACATCAAACTGCTTCCCACAGGTACTGCACGGCACAATGTGCTGCACTGAACAGTTCTCAAATGTAACACAGGCATTAGGCTTGGCACAAACTAATTAAATAAAGACCTTGCTGACAGAGTTTTTATCAAACAACAAAAAAAGCTCATTCAGTAGTTTTCACTTCTGCTTGGTAAGGGAGGAGGAGCAAGGAGCCAAATCAGCATTGAACAGGTTCACATCTCTAAGCAAGGGGCAAGAAATGAGACAATGGAGTTTCTTTCAACTACATTGTTTAAAACAAATTTAAGTTTATCCCCAACCCATCTCTGAATTTCCTATTTTCCCTCATACCTTTTACACAGCCTACAATAAATTTGAGGGAAAATAAATGCATTCCCATATTATATTTTGCATTAATTACCTGTGCTTCTTTTTTGAAGCATGTCACAGTCTGAACAGGTTTCATTTTTATTTTCTGGTATTTCAGACAATCATATAACTACCTTATAACAGTCTCTACATTTATCAATTATGCCCTAAATCAAGGCCAGCATGCAAAAAAAACCCCTCAATTGCTGAGCTGCTGTAAATCCCTTCATCTCAAAAATCACAGTAGAAAAAGTATTTCAGAGAGCAACAATTTTAAGAGCAGACAAGACCCCAAAAAAGAAGAGATGAAAGATTAGAACTATTACGTTTGTAGGGAAGACAAAAAGATGAAAGTTCTAAAGTAGCAGTACTTTAGGGAAGCACAGTTAATTCAAGAACTTGGATAAATCTTGAAGAGCACAAAGACCTAGTACACATTTTATTCAAAACCCAGTTTTCCAAATCATATTAATGGTCTCCAATTTCTAAAAAAACTTGATACTAAATAAATGCCTGAAACACTTCTCTTTAAAAAAAGATTTATCAGCCTTCTACTGCTAAAAAAAAGTCTATTCTTTCCTGTCTTTCCTCATTTCTGATAAGAACTGCTTCTCATGTTTTAAAAAAGCAAAATATATATCAAGCAACCTGAAAATAAGATTTTTTTTTAAAAAAAAATCAATATTCCCCAAGCAAACACCAGATTTGGGAACTTTGGAGTCAAATACTTACTTTGTCTGCAGCTGCCAACAAATTGTCAGCCATTTTTTCAAGGTTTGGTGCTTTTCCTGTGTAAATGAATCTCATCATTTCTTTAAAAACTTCAGGGTCTACATCATTTATTTCTACACGATTCTGGTAAAGAAGAAGAATCAATAGAAGTCTTTGGAATTTAGCTACAATATCAAAGTGAATATTAAGTATCATCTGCATGCATGCTGCAAGTTTTCATTCAACATTCATCACAAAATCCTTACAAATTTAAGGTAACATTCAACAATGTTAAGCAGAAAGCAATCAAAAAAGCTCTTAAAACTTAGGTAGGAATCAGCTGGAAAAGCTCCAGCAATAAAAAGTAATTGCAATTTTTTCCCTAGAAATGTGTAACTCTGGAGTCTATCACACAGACTGTACATAAAAATCAAGACAGTTTCAGGAATACTAAAAAATGCTTCTGAGCTTCCAACACAAAGACAATGTGTTTGGAATATCAGAAGTAAGAGCAGCAGACAGAACAAATTGAGCCACTCTTGGCTCAACTTAAACTGAGTCAACACAGGCCAGGTTTTGTTCTGAGAATCCAAAAAGCAAACACATTGAACTGATATCACACAGCTCAAGATTGCCACAATACAACAATGGCATTGCAGGCTTGACCAATCCTTTAACAGTATTCCCTATAAACAACTAATGAAGTAGGAAATGATGTCAAAGATGTAGAAGCAAACACCAGACTTTTGAATGGAGAATAAAAATCCCAGGCACAGGAGATGGACATGGTCTGGTTTCCTATCAGTATTTAGGAGCAGGGCTGCACAGGAGATCCACTGCTAATGCCAAGGAAAAGGCCTGGCATGGCACATTATTCAAGCTGTGGCAGGTTTGGATTTCCTTCAGTCCAGGAAGCTCAGTAAAATGCTCCCAATACTCCAATTCCACCTGTGACAGTTTCCAAACTGGAGAGGTGCTGGGAAGGAAAATGACCCTCAGTTGTACCACAGCACCACGTTCACCCAATGTGTTTGTGCACAGAAGTGGCATCTTGCAGCTTTCAACACCAAATGATGGCCATCTATCATAACCATTTTGTGAGGTGATCAGTTCTTCACCTTTTCATGGATTCTACCTATAACCAACCCACTTTTGATAATTCCTCTTCAAGAAAGACACAAACAGCTCCTCGCTGTGGAAGACATCAAGTGCATAAAAGCAGAAGCAGCACTTTGCTGATTAGGAAACCACCCATCCAAAACACTTACACAGGTCAAGTGCCTGCAGAAGCTGTGAATGAAAAGGTGTTCCACTGCCTGAGGGCTTAATTCCAATCATAATCCACCTCTTGTTTCTTGGCTATCATAAAAAACACTTCAATACTTTACAGCAAAACCTTAGTCAAATCAATCAGCTGATAGGAAGATACAAATTGAGGCAAAAAGGGGGCAGAGATTACCAGGTCAATTACACCAGTAGCTAATGTTTAAAAACATTATCTAGGGCAGATACAAGTACCTGAAAAAATCCAAATCCTCCAGCACCTCTCCAATCTTTCCACACAAATTCCCTCAGAACTTACCGGGAGAGGTTCAGGAACTGCCCCCCAGCAGCATAAGAACCCTCATCCTCCTTAATCTGCTCTGCCTCAAGTTTTCTGCAATATTTTCCTCTTTTACAAATATTTACACATAACATTTTCAGTGAAGCTTACCTTTTTGCTTTCCTCCATTTCATGCTCAAACATTGCATTAAAAACTGGAGATCGTGCTGTATCAAGAAAAGCAAATATTAAATATAATCAAATTTTAAACTTATAGCAATTTAAATTACAAAATAATAGCAATACAAAAGTAGAAAGTACCTGCAAGGACAGATTTATGAGCTTTGAATTCTTGTCCTCCTACATAAAAACTGCAATCTGTAAATCTTGTTGTTTCCCAGAGATTCCCTAAATCTTCTGCTAGTCGACATTCAGGTACCTTCAAAGTGTTTGTATTAGACTGTCCTGATATATTTACTGAGTCTTGGACCACGCTTACCTAACAGAAAATCACAGCAAGACAACTCCTTCATAACTGAAAGCCAACAATAATTAAATCACAGTACCTATTGCTAGAATTCCAACAATTCCAAAGCAATGCAAAAAACAGTGAAGCTTCTGGCATTAGGCCAGAACCATAAACAAATGCTTTACAGTTTACTTTTAAGTAATATAAAACAAATAGGGCTTACTTAGAGGCTCTAATATTGTGTTACTTATCCAACCAGACCAAAAAAAGAGCACAATACCACATGCCACCTGACAGAAATGCTAATATAAATAAGGACAGATACAGTTCTTGGAAAACCAATGGGAACAAAAACAAGTTAATGTTATTTCAGAGTGAAATTAACAGTTCAACACTCCATCTGAGTAAAATATACACAATATACAATTCTATACAGATAATCAAGATCATGTGGTCACAGAAAAGTTTCAGAAGAACAATCTGTAGAATTTTTCAGTAAGATATCCCTTATTTTATCACAGTTAAGTTTATACATAACCTGCAATGTGAAAATGCAAAAATAAAAGTGCAAGTAATAGCTCCTTCATTATTTCATTTTACTTAGTCCAGATGAGGCAGGAAGCACAATTGTTTTCCAAACAAGATTAAAAGCCATTACTTTCAAAATACAAGGTGTAGAAGGTAACTTCAGTAGTAAAATGCATGCTCACAAGATGTAACTTCTGCATAGAACCAGTTAGGAAAACTGAAATATGTGCATTTTTAGTGAATATTCTGCCATTATTCCCCACATTTAAGTCTTTCATATAGGAATTGAACAGGACAGCAGCATTCCTTGCTGCTTTTTCATTTATCTTCACATACTAAGTCCTTTTAATCGGTGTGTTGGGAGAACAGAAGAGCTAAGCAGGTTTTGTTCTCTGAGAGCACAGACATGAGAATAAAACCTTTGTAACGAACCATACTATAAGATCCTGATCAGTCCATCTCCCTATACAGAAAATTAGGATTAGATCTCAAGAGAAAATGCTGATACTGTTAGGATCAGGGCTTTGGTTGATTTCCAAAGGCATCTGGAATAAATCTGGCATAAAGCAAAAACAGCACAGCTCAGCTTCACAGAAAGTTGGAGCACTGCAAGCCAAACTCCAGACCAGAAGAGGAGGAGGATGATCCAATTATGACAGCAGCTTGGGGATTTGAATCACTGCCTAATTCCCTGTATCATCTCATACCCCCTTGTGAATACAAGAAATTCCTTTTTATTCTTCCACCTTAAAAAAAAAGAGAAGAAACCCAAAGCACAGCAAAATTTCCCTTTCACAGTTGGACTGTGCATTTATAACACAGAAAAAATCCACAGAGCTATTTCCCAGTTTTCACACACACAGTGATTTCAGGAGATATACATACACACAAAGGAAGTTTTATCTTATCCAAGCTTGTCTTCTGTTGCCAGAGGACAGTTCTGCTGTTCCAGAGCATTGACTCAAAGTTCATGGTCCCAGCTGTCCATACAGCATCCTCCTGTTAGCCACAGAGAGTGCCTAGGGAAAGTCATCTACACACTCTTTATGTGCACTTAAACTGATCTCTGACCTTCCAAACTTCTGGTTTAGAATAGTTTCTAATATGTATTGAGAGCTGTGCAACACAACAATTTGCTACAGGTCATCTTTTTAAGATATAACCCAAGCAAAGTTTTAATTCAAATCTCCCCCACCCAAGTGACCTGGTGTGTACTGTCCTTTAAAGATTCTAAATACAAAGGATTACAGGAGTCTGATCTTTCATATCTCAGTCCAACAGGCATGCCATAAATCAAGTGCATCCTCTTATTATTTATATTTTATTTAAATAAAGCTGAAATCCAATCAAGTTAATCCCATATAACTATTGAAAACTTGTCAACTTAAACAAGTTCTGTGTGATGACACTTAACAAGGATAATACCCATGATTTTCTTGATTTTGAATCAGAGAACATTCTATTCCATTGGAACATCTGCAAGGCTTCAGTACTTTCAGATTAAATGGAAAGAGAGAATTCAGTCAGAGATCAGTGTGCCCAAAAACCTGAGGTTGTATTTAATCACTAGTTGTTGTTGTCAGCACCAGACTTTAGAAAGTATTAAACAACACAGAACGAATATCTTTGCTGCCAGAGACAACCAAATAATCTTCCTGCAAGTCAACAGGAAGAAGGGCCAACCAACAGTCAGTGACTTCACTGCTACATCTGACAAGTTTTATCAAGCCAAGTGCAATATTTGAGAAGTGGTAAGTCAGTTTTTCAAACAGGAAACAAGTAGGAAGGCAAACATGGAAATCAGAGCTTAACAGTAAAGATTTAAAAGGACAAAAACTTCAGGCTTGTCTATAGAAACAGGTCCTTCAAACAACACCTGTCATTCCTAAGGACAGCTGAAGAGCTGGTATCACACATCCAAAGAAAGAAATTCCTAAAATATTTGGATTTTCAAGTTTTTCCTTCACCCTGAAACAAGCCAGAAGTTATTTTAACATGTTCACTCTGAACAACTAAATATTTTACTTCCTTCCACATTTCTAATCAGGGTAGGTCCAACACTTCACAAAAGCCACTCACATTAAAACATCAAGACATTTTGTAGGGAAACACAGCTAAATTCAGTGATTAGCATCAGAATTTGAATAACAGTATTTCTCTGTGGAAATTCAGTATTTCTTCTACTTACATTTTTTAAACAAACCTAATCTCTAAAATTAGAGAGTGATCTATTCCAAAACCAAATGCTACTTTTAAGAGCTGCTCATTTACATCAAAGTGTTCATTAGGAGGACAACTTAAGAAGAGAAAATACTCAAAAGTATCTTTACAGAACCATAAAACACTTGTTATATCTGCTTTTATCACCCAAATAATTGTATTCATAACAAATTTATCATGCAGCTAATTTAACTTGTCTAAGTGAAAATAAGATGCACTATATTTGCAATATCTAGTCTCAAGGGCCACATTTCAATTATTCTTCCTACCCAGCATAATGACATATAATTAAATTGTAATCTTGCCAAGACAATTTTACACATTTCCTGTAAATACACAGATCAAAGCAAACTTATTAGCAGTTAGAGCATCTATCATCCTCCTAAGTCACTAATCACTTTATGGCAGCCCAGATAACCAGCCAATGTATATTCAACATACACTCCACTTATACTGCTACTTTCTCTGCTTTCCATTTTTAACACAGAGTAAGCTTTTTACTGAAACTTAATATGAAAATTTAGGTTATGGACATAAATGATATTATAGAAGAAGGGATTCACAATACACCATGAAGTTAAATTTATACCACAGTTCTCAATGTTAATTTTCAGTATCAAGCACACCTTCTACAAGATACTTGCATTCGCCCAGAAAACAAAATGTAACAATTAGTCAAAAAATAAAGTGTTTAATTTACTGGAAAGACCTGTTCATTGGTTAAAGCCATCAATTAGGATATTAAAGGAATATTGATTCTAGCAATCAGTTGGGTTTTCTTTTATAACGTGAACAAGAATGTGAACATTTCCTTCTGCTTATCCAGTGAAAATCAATCCTCTAATTCCAAATACAACTTCTTTAAATAAAAGTGACCTCAGTAAAACAGCATTTCTGTAGACAGCACACACCAGCTGCCTCTGGCCTAAATAATTCTACAGTCAATTCTGATGTAACTGTGGTGAATTCATAGAGAAGTCCAGCAGTTTACAAGTGATCAATTCAATATTCTACACCTCAGTGTACAAGCACCAAAAAATAAAATAAAATGCAATGCAGACAAAGCAATGTATATTTTAACAAGCTTATAGTTTTCAGAAAACAATTTTAAAGTATCTTACTGTTTAAATCAACATAAGTCTCTATTTATTAGAGCAGAAAACATTGCTTAAAACTTTATTACTTAAAAATTAATACTCACCTCACAAAATAATGTAAGCTTGTCATCTGGTAGAAGACCATTAGCTTCATCTAGTAAAAAATCTCTTCGGATAAATTTCTTAAATCCCCAGTCCTTGCCTTGCACAAATCGATACGCTCTTTGGCTTTCTGATAAAAAATTGTGTACAAATGCAGCAAGTTAAAGGAAAATATTAACAAATAACACCCAATTCCACATCAAGACCAAGTGTTAATAAAAAAATTAATCAGTTTCACACAATTGGATCACTTGTCACGTTTCTAGAAAACACAGAACTGATTAAAACCTTTTTAATATTGTCATAGTGTTATTTTATAAAACACTTGATAGAACTTAGTGGAGCACAATTTGTAATTCAAACCCTATCATCTCCTTAGATTTCTCAGGCACCATCCAGCACAAGGAGTTTTTCAGTGAGTGTTTAAGAATGCCAATGTGTCAAAACAGGAATTGTTCAGAGGGAAGCACCATTACAATGAATTTGTCACCACAAACCCATCCTGACAACGCTCTACAGTTGTCATAACAATCTGGTTTGACTTCTTCCTGAAATGGAAAATCTTGTTTCACAGGTTGAAATTAGTTTGAAATACAATAAAAGCATTAAAATAGCAAAACAGAAATGAAAGCTTTTAACTACTAAACTATCTTTTGGTCATAAAAGATATTAATTATATTTACCTTTTGACCCTAATTATGAGAATTTTTTTTTTATTCCATCAGATTTGCTGTGACCACACAACTTTTTTTCTTTTTCTAAAGCTCACAGCCAAAAAATACACAGTCATCTCAGTGCAAACACATGTAAATTCAGTAAGATCACACATTTTACATGGCTGGTTGACTGAAAAGTGCCCACTTGTTGCCCAAATTAAACCACAGGAAAGAGCACCATACACTTTAAGTAAAATATGGGAAAGAGGTTATTTGGGAATGGCTTTGAGAATCTAAGTAGAATAGAGCACATTCTGAATTAAATTTAGAACGACTGTTTAAAATGTAGACAGCAAGAATACTGAAATAAGAGCAGAGCCCTCTCTGAAGTGGGGAGGGATCTCATGAAGAGTTCTTTAAGAAAGAACTTTTCTTTGATTCCAAAAAGCTGGGCAAGAAACACATCACCATCTCATTTGCTGTACATAGAGATGCTTCAGCCTTCCAGAGAGCACTTTAGAAGTTTAAGTCAGAAGTTTGTAATAAAAGCAAAATGTTTTTCATGACAGAATCTGTTAAAATATCCTTCCTTCAACAGCCTCCAAAGTGAAGCCATCAGCAAAGCCAGACTTTCCTACACTATTGACCTTGGCAGCACCACTGGAACACGCTGGAGCATGCACCACAGAAAACACACACGTGTCACACACTGCCCTCACCTCCAAGAGCTGGAAAAATTATATTCAGAACAGCTCTTCACTAGGATTGTATCAAGCAAAATATTCTGTAGAGATTTTCACTGTATTTTCAGAATACACTGAAGAGCTTCCCAGGAGCTGCCACTGCAGGAGGTGTGAGGTCTCTGTCCCTGTCACCTCATCACCCTCCTGTATCAACAAGCCCTTGCCCATGCAGAGCACAGCAGCAGAGGGAAATGCACTCCCTGAAGTGCAGTGTGGGCTTTGAGGGCAACAGAACAAGCACACAACTGTTCACATCTGAAAATCTGTATACCAAGGAAGAAAATCACATTTTAAAAAAAAAGTCTCGTTTTTTCAGCATCTGGATTACTGTTTTCACACTTTCACCAACTTTTAACCTCATTACATTGAATTAAAAGAAAAAAAATCAGAAAATCACGTTCCCAAAACCGTTCAAAAACTTCTTTTCTAGATTCAGCCCAATTCTTTACTATGCAGACTTAGATTTTACCCTTAGCAGCAACACCCAGTGCTAACCCCCAGGATTACGTACCAATATAGAGCAGCACAAAAGTGCAAATGTATTTTTCTTCTAATCAAGTTAAAATGTTAGTTCGCTATCTGTTTCATACACAGCTTCATCCCTTGAAGCAGCAGCCTATGCATGAATTATCAATTTACAAGGGACATTGGAAGTGGGGCATCATTTTTCCTGTCTCAGTAAATACACAGCATCTACAGAAGCAGATGGCAAATGGCTGGAGAGTCCAAGAAATAAGACTTCTGTTGGTAATTTCCCAAAGTGAAAAGATATTTATAACTCCTGTGGTGCCAAGCCCAGCACAGCTACTATTGCAGAAGCTGCAGACACACCCACTCACAGGATTTTTAGCACTGCAGTGGATGATGAACCAGCAGAGAGCTGATGGGTCAGGATTTGGGTGTTTGCTACTGGTCAGGAACAAACAGGTCACTGGAGATTGAGGTCCTGGGGGACAACAAATCAACAAGAACCCACAATGAACCCCTAAGGCAAAAAAAAGGTCAGCAGGACCTGGCCAGAGACTAAGCTGTGGAGTCTCCAACCCCAGAGATTTCAAAGCACCACAAGTCCCAAGCAAACTGCTCAGGCTGACCCTGAGCCTCCAGAGCTCCTGTGCAAACTCCACAATTCTGTGCTTCTGTGGTTATCTCCAAACAGTTTTTGATGCAGTTTCACATTTTATTACAAATACCAATCCACTCCAGGACTGTGTCAAGTCCAAATGATTCTCCAAATGTACACAAGTGTAGCTCTGCTCATACAAGCTCCAGAAGCAGGAAGTTTGCAGGGACTGAAGAAACCATCACCATCAGTGTAAAAGGATTAGTAGAGTGAAACATGCGTGTGAAACATACATATTTACTGTCCAATAATTTAATTTTTACATTTGAACTCAGTTCTGTGGATTTAATTGGAAGATTACAAGTGGGCCTAGTTACTTAAGGAGAAATAGTGTGAACTTTGGGGATAAACACTGCAGAACTACAGACTTTTTGTAAGAAATGCAGAACTTGCAACAAAACAGGACCTGAAACATCTCTTAAATCCTGGAGCAGAAGAAGGGATGAAAAATAGATATTCTTCATATACAGGACTTGCAGCAGAACAAATTCAGTGCAGATCAGCATTAAATTATTCGTTTCCACAAGAATCCCAGCTTTCTCAAAAAGCATTTCCAATGAAAGTTGTGCTCACAAGTTTGAAACTAAGATCCTTCCATAAATTTTTCATATCAACAAAACAATTAAATCAAATCACCAGTTATTTCAAAGTCTTCTAATTCCTTGGGTACACGGTACAGGTTTTAAAACTGATTACAGTGTAAATCAGCTGAAATAGACCAAAATATTGTAAAAGATGCCTAAAAAAATCCAGCCATGTCTGCTTATCCTATTTAAAAATGGAAATCAAACACTTTCAATGAAGCTACAAACAAGCATATACACCTCTACTAACATGAAACAAGAATAATCTGCTGGAAAAACTAAGTGACAAGGACCTGGAGTGACAGCAGTTGGCAATGTGCTGTAATTTACACTGCTCAGGATAGAATTAACATAGCTCAGTGATCAGAAATGTGTGAAACATGATCAGGATTGTATAATTATGTTTCTAAAAGGAAATTAAAAAAGGGTATTTTAAAAATTTATATCAATATAAAATTCTGCTCTCAACTGAAAAAATTACATTGCTGATGTTCTTACAAAACCACATTAATATTCCCTTACCCATTGCTTTTGTTTCTTCTCTTTTAGCATTCAGCAAGGAAAATTTGAATTTTGCTCTGACTTCACTTTTTGGACAACTGACTAAAAGCAAATACAATGACAAGTAGTCTTTGCTTTCATCATCTAATCCCTTTGGATTCACTCTCAGGCACCTGAAAAAAAATGGAAAAATTGTAATTTTTAAATGGTACCCAGAATAAATTCAGAAATACTTTTACAACACACAATCATAAGTGTTACTGAAATAAATGTTTCCTTTGTGATTGGTGACATTTTGAAATTAGAACCAATCCATACCTACAGTAACCCTCCAAGAAGTGTCCAAGTTTTAATATTTTTTTTAATTTAACTTTACAATTTTTGTGAGCAAAATAACCCCAAAACAAAACCAAAGCACTTGCTCAAATAAAGACCTTACCACTTCATTTTGTCATTTGGCCCTGATGAAAATGTAGAACTCTTTAAAACTTCACCCATTTCTTCACGGCAGAAACTGAAGTTATTAATGGTCCACATGTATGAAAATTTTACTACTTTAACCTGAACAAAAGATCAGAAAATGTTAAGAAAATTTAACTTACATATCAAGCACTAACTATGAGAACTACTTAGATTGTCAGCTATATTTTTTCAATATGTCAATAACTTTAGGTTTTTTTAACAATTATTACGACAATAATAGAAAATGAAGCCATTGGAATTTATGTAGATTACCTGGGTGTAACACCAGCTTTCAGCCACAGGTCCACTGGACATCTCCCCAGGAGGAGGTGGGGTGGGAACCCTTGACATTGCCACTTATTGCAGGTTTATAGTATCAAGAGAGCAATCCAAGCTTCAGTAAATCTCCTAAAAAAAGTAATTCATACATTTTGTTCACCCTTTTTAGGTGTGGGAAATACAAAACTCATATTACTGTGTTTACTAAATGATGCATCTGAAAACTAAGCCTGAAAAGAGGACAATGGCTCTGCTGGGTGTCACACATTAACAACCACTGGTGCTCAAAACCTGCAGGCTGAGCCCTCACACAATAATTTATAAAAATAAGTACCTTTGCATCACACACCACCACTAATGACAATATTTCAACACCCCCTTTGCAAATTACCACTTTGGCCACTCCAGAAGTGTTATAACTTTCTTCAGGCTCTCCTCCTTTGACCTGCAGAGTACCCAGAGCACTCAGTTATTAGTGCAACACCTTAGGTTTTCACCCAGACATAAGTCAGGAGAACACTCAGCCACCTGGGAGTAGAAGAGGTTCACACAACCCTGAGATTTCTGAATGGAGGGTAAGAAATCAGACCTGCATTTCAAGCAGTATTTTCTTTCACAGATCTTTAACACCAACAGACACAGCTGAAGAACTATAATCACACAAAGCCAGGAAACAGTTTCACCCAACTCCCAACAAGAAATAAAGCAATTTTGTTATGAACTACCACCACCTCACAGAGCACTGCAGCTCCTCCTGCCCATCAGGAACTGAGTCACTTGCCCAGATCCCCCACACCTGGCTACACAGCAGTAATTGGGCCTGGCCAATGAAAGAAGGTGAGCAATGAGAGGGCAGCTCTGGGTTCCTGGCTGGCTCTCCATTAAGGGAGGGTTTGCTGTCAGCTGTGGACAGATTCCTGTCACAAGCACAGCTTCTCACTTAAGCTGCTTCATTAAATTGCTAAAAAAGTGAAATGAACCCTGATCAAACCAGAAAAAAAAATTATTTCTGCCACAAAACATTTTCTCTTAGTACAGAAAGTTTCTTTAAACATATCCTGTTATCACTTAAAAGCAACCATCTTTCTGCAACATTTGACTGCTTCACTGTACATCTCTTTTTAGCTGTGATAGAACAGCATTAATTGTCTTCCTCAAAAGATGTGATTGCACATTACTAATCACGATGGAACTCTCCAGGGATGGAGCAACACTTAGAAGCAATGTTTTATGCAAACACTGGTAAAAAGACACTGCAAGAGCACGTACAATTCAGTCATGATGTAACAAGTTCATTATTCCTAAAGGAAGAATTCTGCTCTGTGAAATGCTGTGATCCTCACTGGATGTTTTCCCCCTGCCTTTCTGGTACTGCTTCTCACTCAAGGTATGAAGCAGCCCTTCCACATCAAAGCCTGCTGACAGGTGATTGCTCTGAATCACAGAAGTATAAGAGCTTGAAAAGAAAGCTAATTCTCAGATTTTACCAGATGAGGAAGCAGATGCTTTATAATCATATCCCTTAATGAATCTCTACCAATAGATCTGCTGTCACAGGGTGAAAACAAAATACTGAATAGGTCTCCTGTAAGATATGGATCCCTGAGACATTGAAAACTAATCATAAACACAACTCAGCCATCTTTAACAAATGAGTTTTCCCCAAATAAAACTTATATTTGTGGCAATATTCAGTACTTCATTAGTCCTTTCTATAAATGAAAAACAAACATCATCCCTAAATATAAGATAACTGAACTTGTTTGCTTCATGTTTTTTTAAGCAGGAAACACATCTATTGTGCATGTTGTGTTTACATAGTTTTTGCTTACATGTTTACAATTGGTTTTGATTCTCTGTACAGAACCACCCAGAGTAAAATTCCTGGGAAGGATACATATGAACTTTTGCTTTCATAAAGCAAATATTAGCACTTATATTACCATTACTTCTGGAAGCACATCCTACTCAGTGGTGACAACTGAAGCTGTTCCCCAAATGCAATGGATTTTGACAAAGAACCATATCCTGAAAGGGTAAGAACAGCTTACCTCAGCCTTACTGACCCTGCTTGCTGCTCCTTGGTTCTCCAAAGCTAAAAGCAAGAAGAAATACAGCCCATTCCTTATTCTGTCATTTCCATGAGATGCACAGGACTGTCTTGTCTCTCATCTGTCCCTCAATTCTTCAGCCCATTAGACCAGTCAGCTCCCAGTAACCATGAAGGAGCAGCAGATCTGAGCCAAATTTGCTCTGAAGGGGTTTCTAAATTGGAAAAGCCTGAAAATAACTGCTGTACACCATCTCTTTTAAGAAAGTGTTCAGTGACCCTGGGCCAGCTACCAGTAGTTATCTGCCCACTCCCATCTCACAGCTAAATCAGCTTGATTCACTGAGAATTTAACTATAAGCAAAGGTAGTTATTTGCAATTATTTTCAGGTCCATCTGTTGCCTTGTCTCTGTACCTGCTCTACCCATGGCAGCTGTGCTTCAGAGGCTGATTCCACCTGCTGCATAGCCTTTATTTAAGGGAGGTCTGATTTTACCTAAGTACATTTCTCAGGTCCTTCTGAATAGCCTCAGCTTTTTTACAGCACTAGCACCAGACCTGTGATTTTCATGACCTCCTGATACACCTCTGAGGAACAGATTAACACCTCACTTTTTTTGCATGAATTTACTAAGCCAATAGCATTTTTAGACTGAGAAAACTGGCAGAAAGCAGTAACTTTGAATCCTTGACACTGGGAGTCTGTGTTGAGGAGCTGTCTTTATTTTTTAGTACACCAGAGCACACAACTTAAACAAAACAAAGGACCAACCAAGACAAACTGAATGATGGGAGAATGAACAAACAGAGGTTCTAATGCTCTGTTAACATGTACCAAAAGACAGGGAGAAGGATGGAAATGGTTTAGCAGGACTGCAGATCTGCCCTTCACTTTACTTAATCAATTAAATGGGATTTAAGTGTGGGCATGGGGATATGTACCAGAGCTACAAGGTGAGAGAGAAGACAAGCTTTCAAGATGTTGTCCTGAAGTGTAGAGGTGTTTAGAGAAGGACTTTTACAGTCCTAAGACTGACAGCCAGACCACACTGAGTGACCACCAATGGTCTCCAGGGCAAAGTGGACCCTGCACAGGCAGCCTGAAGCTGAGAACAGAGATGCAACTACACACCCTTTGTTCCACCGTGCTCTACGTGGGGAGGAGACTAAATACTACTCTGAAGAAATTGTTTATGAATCATTGATCAGCCACTGTCATCAGCTCTGACAAAATGGTCTTCCAAGTACCAACCCCTCATCACAGCCTATTAGACCAAATGACTGGGAACAGAGAGAGCTGCAGTTCACAAAACCAGTCAGGGAACGACTGGGTGGAATTAAATCAGTGAAGTGCAGGAATACAGGTCTGCTATCTGCAGGATGAAACAACTTAGAGGGACAATTTTCATGCTAGAACCTGCATTTATTACTCTGCAGGCTATCATGAACAAAGCAGCAGAAATGAGGGAACATTATCAGACAATAGCTCCAAGAATTTTCAGGCAATGCTGTGCCTGCCTGGACACAGCCCAACAAACCAGTCTGTGTGGCCATTCTGCCAGGCAGAAATGTCTGACCATCAGGGCAAACATGCACTGGGAACAGGAAAACAAGCTTTAATGGATGGGGTAAGAGAAGTTTCTGGTTTTCAAAAGGAAAATGAGATGTATTTTTAAAGAGTGTCAAGGTCCTTTGTTTGGATTTTTTCCTAATGAACTGATATACTCATACTAAAACAGCAGCCAGTGCTGATTTAATTCAGTTTGTGTTCATTGTATTCATTGAACACTGTGTTCAAAAAAAAAAGTAGAAAAGGTTAAAGGTTCTTTGCTTGTACTTCCAGACCCCAAACATGATGGGCTTATCACTTCTTCTACGGTCTGTTAAGGAAGTATTGGCTTCACCTGATAATCACTCTGCAAATGGACCAGATTCTGTTAAATTCAGATCTTCCAGGAGCTGATCCTCCTACAGTGAGCAAGTAGGCAGAAATAACATGAAAAAGAGGAGATTTCTCAAAGCACATTTTATTTAGGAATTAACTGAAGCGCTCTCCTAGTCAAACAAATACTTTTGCTAAACTTAAAGCCATCTGAAGTTGATTATTGTTAATTAATTACTTGCACACACAGTGTGAATAAAGCACAGGCTCCCTTCCAAAAAATGTATTTGCACAGATTTTCATCAAAAGCTGTATCAGATGTCCATTTTCCTAACTTTCAAGAAGAGATCTTAAGATTCAAAGTGACTTCCTACATCAATAACATGATTTCCAAAAACATTATATTGTTTCCCTTGTCTGAAATTGAGTATTTATCAACATTATTTTAAACAAAGTTACTTTTCAACCTCTCGGAGCTAGACAAGAGCACATTCCCAGTCTCTTACATCTTGTGCTGGAATTATCTCAACTTTTTCACTGAAAAAGTGACTAGCTTGTTAACAAACCACAACATAGACAGGAACACACAAAGAAGAATTTTTTACACCCCCAATAATAAACCTACAAAACACTTGATAAAGCTGTTTGAAGAGCTGCCCTGCTAGGTGGATGCTGGGCCAGCTCTGTCCTTAGGAGCAGCTCAGTGCAGGAAGCAGATCCCAGGATCCTTAGGGCAGCAGGTGCACTCGAGGTGCTGCACATTAAACCTTTAACAGCAATGCTTTACCTGGGAATTTCAGTGAGGGATTGCAGCCAGCACACTGCTGGTAGGATGGCTGGACAAACTGCCTTCTGCAGGGTACCCAACACACTCCAAAAGTCAAATTCAGCCTGCCAGAATCCAGCCCAAGGATGGTTCTCCAAGCAAATCAGTGACCCTGTTCTGCTCCCTCAAGAATGAGAAAGCACATCATGAACTCGGTGATCAGGTCCTGCTGAGCCTCTCCCTTCCAGCATCCCTTCTTCCCAAGGCTCAGGCTTCCAGGATCAAAGTGGTTCCCTTCAGGGTCACATCAAACAATTCCAAGTGCAGGTACTGCATATTCCACTCAGATGGTGACAGACAGTCTTTTCCTGAGCAGGGCTCAATTGCACAAAATGCAAAGCTGTTATGAATTAACTTTTTGTCCCCTCTCTGAAAATACAGGTATTTCATCACTGGCTGAAATAAAGATTACCTTCTGAAGTTTAACTGGAAAATAGCATTCTGTTCCTCCAACTTTTTATTCCTAGTAAATATATAATTCAGAAACCAAATACAATTTGTGAAATTTTGAGGGTTTGGACATAAAAAAAAATAAATCCAAAGTAATAAATCCTTCTTCATTCAGTAACATCAACTCCCAAAAACCCATTCAAAATAAACATGGTTTAGTTACAGAGACACTTATTTAATTTCCTTTCATTAAATGATCACCAGTGAATAAAGTATTAAATAGTATTGTAAAATTAATATGTAAGTGTTTTATATGAAACTATCAATATTTGCTCAAGGAATCAGTTTCGTTTTTCGAATTACAAAGAAGGCAAATTCTTGGGAAAAACACCATTTTCTCACTTCTTGGCTGAGGAAGAATATATTTATGATCATAAAAATGAAGGAAACAAACAAACCCAATCAAAACAGTTATGTCTGAAGTGAAAGACATTCTAAGGCCAAAGACAAAGTTATTTCTGCACAGCCTCACCTGGATCCAGCTGGATCACACTGTTCTAGGCAGCATCAGGTTATGAAGGCCAAACCATGTAAGAGTGAAAAAAGCCATGTCCCTTTCTCATTGATCACAGAAGGATTTGTGTAACAGCCACCTACCACCTGGGATACACTTATTTGGTGGCATAAAACACCTATGGCTTGATTTTTTTTTTGTTGTTGTTTTTTTGTTCAAGAGTTTTCTTATAAGCTAATTAAGTTTACATAAATTCCTATAATTTTTACTAGTAGGTAGATAAAAAAAAAGAACTTTGCAAAAAATAGGATTGTTTTTTTAATTAGGAGGATTTGCATCCCTTCACAATTGATCTTTTTGAAAGAATTGCTGTTGTATTTCCTAAACAGCTAACTATTAAACTAAGTTTCCTGCTGGATGATCCACAACACAATAACAGATGTCTGAAAGGTCTATTAAGCTCAGGCAGTTTTCCAATTTGTTCAGTTATTATCTCCTCTGAAAACACACTTAAGATATACCTACGAAAATTTAAATACAGTGTTCAGCATTTATTGATTTTAATCCCCATCCATCACTGCATCATTTGAGTGAACAGAATTACTCACATTTACACAATTGCAATAACATATATCCATCCCCTAAGTTAGAAAACTTATAGGCTAAGGAGGTACCTACACTTTATGTTATCTGTACTACTTACAACATGAAAAATTTCTCCTTTTTGGGGCAAAAGGGAACAGCAGTTGGGCTACACACAAGAAACCCCTATGACACTGAAGAGGCAGCCTATAACAGTTAAAAAGGTTTGAGGCTTTTTTAGAACATGATATTAAAAAATGCTTATTTAAGTATATATTTGCTCTGGAACCATGCAATAGCAACTAAGTTTACACAAACCCAAGCTTTGGGGCTTAAATCAGAAGGTCTGGCTGCTCCTCTGTGCTTCATGCTTACCATGTCACCCTTGCTGTCCCACAGCTCTGCTGGAAGCCTGTGCCCTGCCAGGAGACACAATCAGCAGCCAATTCATGGCTCTCTCCACACTTTTCCAGTGAGAAAAAAATACTACTATGGACTGGGCTGTGACAGCTGAGAAACTGCATACACACCCTGTCACCCCTGCCTGGGGACAGTAAACTCCAGCAGAGAGAGGGCAGGCAGCTGGGGTCACAGACATCTCAAAATAGCTGCAACTAAGACTCCAGAATTTAAAAGCACATCCTCATGGTGGTTCCAGAAAAAAAGCCCCAGCACGTGGGAAATGCCCAACTTTTCAGAAGGATGACTGTGTACCTCTGACTGATGACACTGAAGTCAGCAGCTCAAAATTAGCAAGATCATACTATTAGCTGTAAAAACTGTTAAGTTGCTTACATGCTGTTTTCAGGCTTTTCTCTTAATTTTCTTTCCTATCCTAAGGCTTTGAAAAAAAAAGCTGAATTTTACCTCAGCTGTGAGAAAGCCCAAGTGCTCAAAAGAGCTGGAGCTAAAACTGCCTAGTTTACATCAGCCAAGCTCACTGATAAAAATCTCTCAGCATTAGCCTTGCATTATTGTTCTGTAATATAGGAAACCCACTGTGCTCTGTATTAGATATCCCAGACCATCCCCTACAGCAGTCATCTATGCATTTCCCTGGAGAAGAAATGCAAGATTATTTCTTACAGCATTTTTCATTTTCATTGCCCAGTCTAGTTTTACAGGACCCAAAAGAGGTGTATTTCCACCATGATTCCTCTTGGGAAAATATTCTATTCAAATAATCTATTGCTGTCGGGGTTTGTTTCCTGGTATACAGCCAAAGTGATCTTTTTCCCTCCTTAGTTTCACTCCATTACTCTTACTCCAACAAATCATTGACATGTGAAAAGTATATTAAATGAAGACATTTTTTCCCTAAATGCTTCAGTTACACACAATCAAGAGCTCACCAAATCGAAAATGCTAATCTTAACTTTCTTCTTTGCACTTGGAACAGGAGTTTGTATAAGTCAACAGAAAGTTGATTCCAATTGTAACAAAGAAATATCTTTCTTTAGCAGATTCACAGCTAGTCTGGGGTGGTTTGGGTTGTTTTGGTTTTCTTTTCTTTTAAAATCCGTAAGATTTGTGAAAAGCACTGGCCTGCATTCTCTGGAGACAGGTGCTGCATTGTTATTTGTGCAAAGGAGCTGTACAGAGCAGCAGAATGTTCTCCTCATTAACTTCTGCAGACTGGCATCACCTGCAAAGCTCACATCAAATTGGTACAACTGCTTCCAGCAGGCAAAAGCTCATACTCACAGATGTTGTCAGGAGGGGGCTGATCAGTCATTTGTTGCCCTGTTACCTCTCATGGCAAAGCAGTGGTCACATTTGTGCACACAGCTTTGTCTTGGAGATTCTGAGAGTCACAGCTCATTTCAGGCCTCCTCTAAGCCTGAGTGTCAGACTTTGTGCACAAAACAATTGATACTTTAAAGCCAGGAAATTGAGAAAAAAGGCCTAAAACTCAATTCCAGAGGACCGAACTGCATTTGATGCTAATTTGCCCCAACAGTCTTGAAATTGAACTAATCTACAACAGCTGATTAGACACATCCTAGGAAAGACAGGCAGGTCAAGAGGTAGAGCTGCACACACACACTTCCTTTGGTGAATATGAAGCAGTAATCTCTAAAAGCCATCAATGCAAGCAAAACTTAACATCTCAGCACTAGACTGCAGCTAAACTGGTTTAGATCCACAGAGGTAAAGAAAATCCTAAAAGTTCATAGAATCACAGAATATCTTGAGTTGGAGGGATGACTGAGTCCAGCTCACAAATTAGTCCAACAGAAACTGGCTTCTGAATGCCAAAGACAAGTAGACAACTTCCACCATTCAAAAAACATCCAGGTACTGTTTTGCTTATACTTCAGGATTTAAGAACCATTCTGATAAAATTTAAGATCCCAAAACCAATCCAAAGTGTGGCAGTTTCCCGTAAGTTTCCCCACTTACACAGTCTTAGTTGCTCAAGACAGAAGAATATTTCCCAAGTGAGCAGCAAGGCAAAGAGGCTGGCACAGGCCTGTCGGGGTGGCCTGGCTGTGGAGTAAATAGATTTGGTTTCATCTTGGGTGCTGTCAAACAAGGCAGACCAGAAGCAGATCTGAGTCTGCTGCTTTCTGCCTCCGTGCACACACAGGAGACACAACCCCTCAGTGAATCATCCCGAGGCCACCCCGCACACGCAGCGCCGCCACGGAAAACGCTCTCCCAGAGCAGAGAAACAAACAGCAGGAAAAAATGAGATTTACTACCAGCAAATCAAGAAGTCAGCCAACACCAAGCGCCGAGCCCCTCTTTACAAGTGACTCTGGAAACCTCTGAAGGCTCAGACACTGTAATTTATGAGTAACCCAGACTAACACTTGATGATGTTACTGCCATATATCTTTCCCCTCAGCACTCAGTGAGCAGAGTCTCACACTTGTTGGAGGGGATGGCACCTTTCCAAACACAACTGCTATTTAATCATTAAAAATGATGCCTGGCCTGTAAAACAATATTCAAAACCACTGGCTACAGAATTAAAATGGATTTTGCTTGATGATCTTATTAATATAACTAATCATAAAAAACTAACTCTGAGTATAAAGTTTGCCACACACAAATTTTGAGCTATGGAAGCTTTTCTTTCACTTCTAGTTATATATATATATATATATATTATTTTTTTAAGGGAAAACTCCCACTTCAGCAGAAAGTTACTAAAAAGGCTCTTTTTTTGCCATAAGCAAGACAGGAACTCCCCTAATCACAAGCCACAGTATTAATTCAAATCTTTCAGATTTATTTACTGTATTTTTTACCCTGGATCAACCACCTGCCCAGTGGATTTTGCAAAACTCGCATAAAATGTATTTATGCAAACTTCTTCAGTGTAAGAAGTTTCAGTTTCTAGGAAGCTATATCACCCATCACAACACAAATGTTATTCTGCTGCCATTTTTAATTTAAATTTGCTCGCTATATGCACATAAATAAACAAAAAAATCTACCTTGACATATTCTGCAGAGATCAGAAAAACCTACTGAAAATAGATTTCATACATTTTATTCCTCTGAAACCACCATATGCCAAGTGCAGTGCCAGATCCAAGAGTGAGATCACACCCACTTGGACAGTCAGTGCAGCAATGCATTACATTAACCTGCAATCACACAAATCAGCCAGAGATTTCAGACAACTTCATCTTCAGAATAACATTTTCAGAACTGAAATAATATGACTTTAAATAAGTTCATATAGACTCTATGCGGAACTTTCCAAATGCACCAAAAAAACAGCTAAAAAGAGGTATAAATCCAGATGTACACAAATAATTGCTGCAATTAACTTTGCACACAGCACAGACACGTTAGTTAAAATGACTATTTTGTCCTGTTACAAGAACAGTTACTCAACTTGATATGTAAATATCAGTGTGCCCACTGGTACATCTGATACTTACAAAAAGCAGCTAAAATTTAATATTTTCATTATATATCGCTCCATCCCTGAAGCTGAGAAAACTATATTAACCACTCGTTATATAAATTTGTTACAAAACAGTTCTGGTTTTATCTTCAAGAGTTTTGATTATAAACAAATAACTCTGAAATTATTCTGTTAACATGCAATCTGTCTGTTTTAAAATGTAAGAAAAATTGCCACTGAAGAGTGATAGTTTTGTTGCTGAGGTAATGTCTACATATGAAGTGATTCAGAGCCCTATTGTGGAGACAGTAAATGTGTCTCCTCTAAAGAATTTAGAGGAAATAATAAATTAATCTAGTGATTCAGATTAGTTAATAAGTGCTTGAAACTCCAAATAACTTGTGTTCAGATTTTACTTTGTCTTACCCCAGTGATTTTTAACTTAAGCTCTGTGTACTGAAATCATCTGTCCTTCATAGGCTACAGGCCACGCTAATGGAGAAAGCAGATTCATCAATTAGAAGCCAAATATGAATAAAGAAAGCCAGGAAAATGAAAGCTTTTGTGAAGTTTTCCAAAGAAAAAGTCAGCATGGAACTGAGAGCTAGAAAGTAGAACACCAGAGGAGAAAGTTATACCAGCTATTCCTCAGGCCAGAGGAGTTCTGCACCTACACCTAATTCCAATTGTTCAGGAAGCAACCGCTGATGCAACCGCCCCAAACCCTTTTAGAGACACCCGAGTCTAATTAATTTGCTGAACATTCAGAACACAAGAAAGCAAAGCATTTGAAAGAAATCAAGTGCAAGTCATCACCCCCCCATTCCCTTCATCTCCATCCTCAGCCCTACTCATGAATCGATTTTGCAAAAGACTTGACCAACTGGTAAGTGAGCTCTTGGGAGGGGACCAACATTAAAGGAACTACCAGGAAGGAGGCCAAGAGAAAGCTTGGCTCCCAAGTTTCACCCAGTGATCCTTTCCACGGCACAACAATAAGAGGTTCCCACCCCATGAACTTTGGAAGTTTCCCAACTGCTGGAGACATTTACTCCACCAGCCGCAGCACTGCCTACGCCAAGAGCTACTCTGTTGCGTTCTCCCTGGCACACAATTGCTTTTTCTTAAAGCACACAGGTAAATTACACATCAAATGATACTTCACCCTTGAACTACTTAAGAATTCAAGTCACAATATAGTGAAAGGAGCAAATGCCACACTAACCACGGTGAACGAGCTGATGCAGACTGTTACAATTAAAAGTAGCACGTGCGATATTTTTCACCAAAAAATGAAGTGATAAATGGCTTCTGGGAGATGCAAGGCAGTATCAAGGATAAGTAATCTAATTCAGGGAATTTGGACATGTGAGCTCTCTGGATTATTCCATGCCAATGACTTTCTGAATCAGCTGAAAGAGTATTTGACTTTCCACTACATTTCCCAAATGCTATATGCAAACACTCATCACAACAACGTTGACAGATACATGCATGGTTGCAAAGTGATTCCTTGTACAAAATAAAATAAAAAACCTTGTAGCTGATAAGGAATAATTTTAAACCAGGCTACCAAAAACACATTGGAAAGTGATAAATTTGGATAAAATGGAACCAATAGAGTTGAGGTTTATAGCTGAGGGTTTTTAGGTTAAGTTCTTTCCAACACTGAACATACACTCCTGCCAAAATTCCACCACACAAGTTGAATAGCTGAAACACTACCAAAACTCCACATTTATGCAAAACACTCACTCTGTAACACAGCTACACACACTTCTTAAGAAACCCACTGAACTAAGGCAAGCGACCATCTTCTCTCAGTTAAGAACTACAACACCTAAATTACCACCACTAAAACACCTCCACCTCTCAGAGAGCTGCAACAAATCTCCACTAAGTACCCAGCACAAACTGAATGAGAGATTTCCTGCTTCCATTTGAAGGGACAATTCCAATAGGAAGCCTTTTGATATGAGTGGGACAAGAAGCAACAGAATGTCACAGGAACACGAACTGGAAATTTTCTCAAGAAATCAAAGAAAGGAAGGTCTCTTGTTAATATGTACGTTTTTGTAGAGGGGAAAGGGAATCATGGAATGGCTTGGGTTTGAAGGAAACTTGAAGATCATTTCATTCCAACCCCCCTGCCATGGCAGGGACACCTTCCACTATCCCAGGTTGCTCCAAGACCCATCCTTGGACACTGCCAGGGCACGGGGCAGTCACACAATCTCTGGGCACCCTGTGCCAGTGCCAAGAGCCAAGGTACAAGAGGCTCCTGGAGAGCACAGGCATTAGTCAAGCACTGAGGCAAGTGCTTTTTATTTCATCTTACAAATGCAGGGCCCAGGACATACAGGACAAAACACAAGGTCTTCATGCTTTGATTGGGAGCACAGTATTTTGAAGATCCCAGGATTTTATGACTACAGGTATCAGGTTGCTGCTTCTGGGATGTGTAACAATCTCACTTAAGACTTCCTTAGTCTCAACCAGGTTTTGCTAAATACACAGGAAGCAGACTGCTTTTGACAAGGAGACAGAAATGCCCATAAGGAGCATATGAACCTGTCACAAAAACTGTGAGAAAAAAACCCACCAAAAATATCCACTTGTCATCAACATGAAAATATAACAAAAAAGAAAAAAGCAGGCTGAGGTGGTTTTGTAAGGCAAGACACACAGAAGCCTATTCCTGGGCATATTCAACAGGACAAATTTCCAATTACCACCACCTCTACAACAGCATGAGATGCAAAGAGAAGAAAAGTGAACAGATGTGAAAAGATTGTATATGAAAGGCTGGAAAAACAATACAGACAGAAAACCTGGGAAGAATGAATGAAGGGAGAAGTTAATGAGATTTAAGTGCAAGTCAACTGTTTCCTATTGCTGTCCTCAGCTATTTTTTCTCCACTCCAACTTATGTTGATAATGACAACTGGTTTTATTCTCTCTCCTGTGTATTTATGTTTAGGTGCTTTCAAAGGCACAAAAATCAACAGAGAAACACAACCTATAGGAAAAAAAAAAAAACCGGAAAAAAAAAGTAGTTTTATGTGATTTCAGCTGAACATGCAAAACTGTAAACAGCAAGCCCTGATGGTTGAAATCAGAGATTAGGGCCAGAAAGAAAACTTGGTAGCTTTTCAAATTCATTTTATACTTGTCTATAGCATATACAAGTTTTTAATAGCAACAAGTAGCTTGCACCGCCTATGCAAGTACAGAATGTAATTCTTTATTTTCACCGACAGTTTAAAAGCAGGCTGCAAAGTACCAAAGTTAAAAGTTTGACAGAAAGCTGTTTCAAGGGAATATAACACCAAGGATATTTCTGGATATTTAAAATCTCAGATTTCCAGAAGAGAGTTAAATGCAGTTTTTGCTGATGTACCAACGCCTGACAACACAAAAGGCATATTGTTTAAAAATTATTTTCCCTTTCCTGAG
This sequence comes from Peucedramus taeniatus, assembly GCA_013400575.1. NCBI lineage: Eukaryota > Metazoa > Chordata > Aves > Passeriformes > Fringillidae > Peucedramus > Peucedramus taeniatus. Next base: position 385,496 of record WBNO01031926.1, on the reverse strand, counting down.
TAAATATCCCCTTACAGAGTGAGGGGGAAATAACCATGCAATAGACACACACTGGAAATCCTTCACAAACAGTTATGGTTGTCCTGGCTACGCATCCCAGAAGGCCCTAAGAGAAGCCAGGTAAAATACTTTCAGAAGTGACAGTAACTGCTAAGTACCCCTCTAAAAAGGGATATTTATTTCCAGAAATAATACAACTTCTAGCAAAAAACAGAAAAGGAGACATTTTTTTGCTAATCTTTTTTTCTTACGGTTAAAACAAAATGCCTTGGCAGTCATTTAAATGGTTCAGCTCAGAACCACAGTGGTAAAAATTCCTGTAACCATATGGGATATCTATCAAAATAATGCTTTCTGCAGAACTGATAAGAATAAGGAAGGACCCTGCTTGACTCTGTCACAGATTGTTCTTCCTGGCAGGAGGTTTGAGACAATCCTTTTTGTTCAAACACTATTTTTATGACCCTTAACACCTATTTAGAAAAGAAATGAAAAATACAGTCACAAAGCAAAGCTAGGTCTTAAAACAGATTGCTGATTTCAGTATCCAACAGCTAAAAAAACCACCGAGAGCTCATCGATATCGCCCATGCTATTCCCTTTGTTTTGCCCTTTTCCATTCCTTACGGTCTTTCTCACCTACTTCTGCCCTCGAACAGCCTCAGTGTGATGCAAATTTCCCCGGTCTCCCGGGAATTTCAGCAGACGACATCATCAGGTGAAACCAGCCTGAGTCAACTCCACTTCCTGACCGCGGCTAAGATGGTGCGCGCAGCCGGTGAACCGAGGGGAGCTTTCCTCGCACACCATCCACCGAACCCTGCTACAAACTTTGCCGCAGCCCGAAGACGGCGAACAACCTCCCAGCCAACCCACCCCCTCCTCCCATCGCTTTCTTACACGGCGTGAACTTCCCAAACCAAGCCGCGCTTGGGGGGGGCGGGGGGGTAATGAGGGCACGGGGGAAAGCAGCGCGCTGCTCCGCGGGGCTCTCCGCGGCCGAGCCGCGCTCACCCAGGGCCTGCAGGAGCCCGAGGCGGGGGTCGCTGGATCCCGGGATCGCTGGATCTCGGGATGGCTGGATCTCGGGATCGCTGGATCCCCGGACCGCGCAGAGCCGACACCGCCCGGCCCGGCTCGGCCCGGCCCTCCCGCAGCACCTCCCGGCGCTGCCCCGGGCCCGAGGCCACAACAAAGGCTCTTCCCCCCCTCA
>WBNO01031926.1:244261-384132 GCA_013400575.1 Peucedramus taeniatus | reverse complement strand
GAGCCGAGCCGAGCCGAGCCGAGCCGAGCCGAGCCGAGCCGAGCCGAGCCGAGCCGAGCCGAGCGCTGTGGGTGCGCGCTCCCGGGGACCACAGCGGCTCCTCAGGGCTCACAGAACTATCCCAGAGCACACGGGGCAGGATTGCGTCCCAATGGTTCTGGAATATCTCCGCTGAGGGAGACTCCGCACCCTCTCCGGGCAGTCTGTCCCAGAAAAGAGCCCTTCCCCTTGCTCGAGTGGAATTTCCTGTGCCTCCCCGTGGCCTGGTGTTCTCTTGCCTGTCCAGACGGATGGAGCACTTCTCCTGAGGGGATGGGACAAAGGGATTGCTCAGCCTGGAAAAGAGAAGCTTTGGGCTGACCCAATTGAGGCCTTGCCGTACTTGAAGGGAACTTACTGGGAAGATGAGGCAAGAGCATGTAGTGACAGGACAAGGGGGAATGGGTTCAGATGGAGAGAGTAGGTTTAGATCAGATATTAGAGGAAAAAATAACTTTGAAGGTGGTGAGGCCCTGGCACAGGTTTTCCAGAGAAGCCGTGGTTGCCCCATCCCTGCAGGTGTTCAAGGCCAGGTTGGACAAGGCTTGGAGCCACCTGGTCTAAGGGAAGGTGTCCCTGCCCATGGCAGGGGGTAGAACAAGATGATCATCAAGGTCACCTAACCCAAGCCATTCTATGGTTCTGTTGCTTGGCACCACCAAGAAGACCCTGGTATCATCTTTTTAGCACCCCCTTTTAGGTATTTATACACATTAATGAGCTCCCCTCTCAGCTCTCGCTTCTCAAGGCTTAACAGGCCCAGCTCCCTCAGAAGAGGGATTCCTCCTAAGAGAAATGTTCCAGTCCCCCAGTTATCCTCATTGCCCTCCTCTGGACCTCTGCTCAAAAGGGTCAGCAGGGCTCCTCTGAGGTCTCCTTATTTATTTATTTTTTATTTTGTTCTGTTTTTCAGATGACCTGAAAATTGACGTGAAATTGACACAAGCTCCATCTGCTCCCCAGTAATGGGGCTGGAGAAGAGCCAGTCCTCAGTGACTGTTCCCCCGTGTATAGGGCTGGTGTTGGGCTCTCAACTTCTCACCCTGACCACAGATCTGCTCCTGGCTGGCACAGACATGAACTTTAATATCTTCAGTCCACATCCCCTGACCAGAACTCTTCTGCTCCCTCCACAAATGTTCACCACCCAGCAGTTCTGAGACCTGTTGGTCAGGTCTGTTTCCTTTAGAACCAGGTGAATTTCTCTACATTACTGAAGTAGTTGCTTCTAAAAATAAATGGTGGGATAATTTGTAAATTACATGCACAGTACTGCAAAATTCCCTGTGGAGGTCTAAAAATAAAACTTAAGCAATATGTTTTGCTTTGTTTTTCAAACAAAGAGGGCTTTAAAGAAAACATCCTCTATGGAGACAATTAAGACCCAGTGACACCTTAATTGCCTCTCTTGAGAATGAGCACTAAGAATATACACACAGAGCATTGTGCTGTGTAAGGATACCCAGGCTAGCAAGGTCTCAAAATCGATACAACTGCATTAGTGAGGCTCAGAGCCCTGGATAATTCATCCTGCAGAGAAAAACTGCACTGACAGGGCCATACTGCCTTTGGTTCTCTCAGAACTGTTTCATGAACCTGTTCAGCACTGCACTGTATTTTCAGATGTCTCAGCGGTTTTTGTTGATTTGGAGTCTTTTTCACAGCAGCCCTTTTAGGAAATAGCTTTACAGCCAGTGCTTACTCCATGTAGTGAGCAGGATTCTTACAGGGCGACCAGGCTGCTTTTATGTTGCCCACTACTCAGAAGAAAGCACAGTAAACATTTGTCATTTGTGAGAAACACAAACAGAACACAGAGTATCAGAATGTTTGGTCTCGTGAGCTGAACAGTTGAGAGATTGGAGACACTGTTGCAACTGGGAAGTGAAAGATGACCATTCTTTCACAGAGCAGAATTCAGTCGCAGTGAAAATCAGGGATGCATTCCTAGTTGTGACTGAAGAGTCTGCAAAGGGAAACTTAGGATTTAAATAGAGTAACTTGGCACATAAGAAAATCAGTAAGTGAATCTTTGTATCTAGTAACCATCACCTCCCTTAAATCCCACTCTAGAGAAAGTCTGCAAAGATGAATCATTAACAGGAGTTGTGGAAAACATGCATATTTGCCAGCAGTCAAAAGGTGAGATTACAGCTCATGCGTCCCTTGGGCTGAAAGGTTCCTTTGCTCACCCTCAGATATTGTGGGGGGTGTGGGCACATGCCATGGCAGGGTGTGTAAATGGGGGCCAAGCAGAGCAACTACCACCTTCCAAGTCTGGAGTCTCCACTTGGTTTTAGCAGTTTCACTTATTTTCCTGTGCTTTTGATCCACTGCTTAGTTCTGTTTCCTGCTATTCCCCCTCAGATTCTCATTTTTGCACCCTCTCAGTGCTGAATTTAAGTGCCCCATGTAGTATTGGCCTGTTGTGTAACTTTAAGGTGAAATTCTGTCACATCAAGAGGCATCGGTGTGATTTGCATTTTAGCAGCACTTAGTGGGTCGATTGAGATAAGTGACCCTTCATGCCAAATGTTTTACCAAACACAGAGTTTGTAATCTAGTTATGACAGAAATGGTAGAGAAAAACAAGGCAGAGTGAAGTGATTAAACACACTTCCAGAACAAAGATTTTGGCAGAGACCAGAGGAAGGACAAAACTTTCCTGGGTCCAGAGTGAATGCCCTGGATCATGCTTCCTCAGACCAGGCAGGAGGACTCACAGGAATATACTCTTACAATACACACCATGTTCTGGCAGGTCCTTGGTGGTATTTATGCTTTTCAAAAATTTTCACAGAAAGAGGCTATGCTAGTTTATTTTCCTAAATAAAACCCGGTACTAAATGTATTTAATTTCCAAATTACATCCTGGGAAACTATATCTCTAAAGACAGCTAAAGAAAGCACAATGGCTGTTGTAGTTGTTTTTAATTGTACACACAGCCAGCAGTACTGACTCCCCTATTTAGACTGCCCATCACTTCTCATTATGAAAAAGCTCTCATTGCACACATTTCTGTGTGGGGAAGGGTTGTTTAATGTGAAAGGCCTCTAAAATAATTTTACTTATTGCTCCTAGAAAGATTAAGAAAGCATATTAACATATAGCTATAAAAGGATTAGTATGTGGAGATTTTAAGTGCTCTAGTCTGGGCAGGCAATACAGTGTGATCAAGTTTCAGGCTGTTGGGAATTTCACCTTAGATAAACCCCTCAAAATACAAATTCTGTCTGCTGTAGTATTAAACATGGTATTTCCTGTGTTTCTATGTGAAATACAATTTATTCTAGGTTGTTGATGAGCTTTCTTCACCCTTGTTTTGTGATATGAGGTGAGCTGAATTCAGCTGCTGCACATGGTGATGTTAACTCTCAGGGCCTGTAAATAGAATGGCTTTAGTATTACCCCACAGATTTAAGGGAAGTACTTGCATATGTAAACATGAATTGAAATGATTTGCAGAGTGCAGTTGTGAGTGGAAGCCATTCTTTACCCAATAAGTAGTCACATTTCAATGGTGAAATTATATATCCTAATTACAGATTCATCATAAATCTCTGAGATATTTCTGCTGAAAGGAGCCGTTTATATACATGTGTGTAAGCACATTGCTGCAATAAGTTTTCAAGGTCCACAACAGGATTATGTCATTAAAATAACATTTTTGAAAGACATTAAAGACAGGAATATTAATTTAATCTGTTTTCTTAATCAGTGTAATTGTTTCATTAACATATTCTAGAGAAATCCATTGCAAGTAACCCAAGAGAGAGCAAGTATTACATGCTTTCTGTTTTCTTTTCCTGTCTGTTGTCCAAATGTGAGCACTTTCTGGAGGAATCATGATGAACCCATAGCATCTTATTTCATTCAACCCTATTTACTTTTAACAGAGCCAGCAGACAACACTGCAAATGTGCTGCCAAGATGTATGGGTGACTTTGCATAAAGTAAATGCAAAGGCAGATCTAGCTGATAATAAATCACTATTATATGGGCAGTTCTAAAAGTGAAAATTTCGGCAGGAAAGTTTTTTGTCTTTTTATTATATAGGGGCTTCAGAATTTGAATTGCTTTTTGGAACATAAAGTTCCAGGGCATTAAGATATTACTCAATTTAGAGTGATTTTTCCTCCTTAAATTATTTTTATATTTTCCTGGACTTCCTGCCTGAAAAAGGAAAGAAAAGAATAAAACTGTTAAGCCACAACAAACAAGTAATTCCTTACAAGGTGGTGATACAGCCCTGAAATTATTTAGTAGTGTTTCAACAGAATGGGTCTTCACTTGAAAAGGTCAGTGTTTTGAAGCCAGCACTCTTCACTGTGAAATGTATGCTGGTTTTGCAGGAAGGTTTTAGCAAAGATGCAGTTTCTCCTGAGAGTGGAGGGTGACACTGGAGGAGTGAAGTATTCCTGCCAGTGGCTGCAGCACAGAGCCTGACAGTGGGGGTGAGGCACAGCCAAGTCTCTGTTTTTCCTGATTCAGGGTGAGTTTTGATCGTCTATCTTTCATCACAGATAAAAACCACCAAGCTACTGTAACCACCAAGTCTTCTCTGTTTATACTTTGTATAAATAAACAGTAGTTTTAGCAGAGGCTTGAACTTGGGGCTTCCAAACTTTGCCGGAGCTCAGCAGCTCCTGGGTGTGAGCTTCCCTTTCTTCTTCTATTAAAACAAATAAATAAACACTGAAAAGATTTTCATACAAAATATTAAAACATTTCAGTTTTCTAACTTTCACAAGACAGGCACATGTTTCCAAACAGTTTCAGTCAGTTTTTCAACACATTTTATTTCAAGAGGTGCTTATATATCATTAGCGTTAAAAAAGAATTATTAAAAATAATTTGCTTTGTATTGTCATATTCCTTTCCATCAGTTTCTGTGTTTGCACAATTCACTCTTATGCCTTAAAATAGAGAGTAAGGACTTCAAAGCAGGTATCCTATCTTCCTGTGGGTATTTCTTTAATTCATAATAGCAGAAAACTTCCTGGAAACTGGTTGCAGCACTGCATGACAATAATTTTTCTGCACAGTAATGAGCTGCAAATCACTGACCATCTTTGTTTTATTCCTCCTCAGTATTTTCTAATGTGTATCACCAGTTTCTTGTCAAAAAACCCCATATGCACCCCAACAAATCTTCTGATTTTGTACTTGGTTTTTCTACATTCACGTTTGCCAGAGCTCCATAACCATGATGGCTGTGTAACCATGTGCTGTGTCCCAGGCTGTTTCTCCTTTACTCTCCCTTCACTGCCACTACTGGGACACTGATGGTCACAAGTGAGATGGCAAACCAGGGGTATTATTTGATCTGCTCAGTAAGTCACAACCCTGACAGCCACAACTGGATGCAGTTTTTTTTTATAATAGTTTCTTTAGGAAAATATTTTTTTTTAACATTTCTATGTAAAATTAATAGATTCTTTTCAGATCTTGCTAAAGGATGAGAAAATCTCTCTAAAGTTCTTTGCAAATAAGCATTCCTCTCCTTTCAAAAAAACAAAAAAAAAAAAAGGAAAATCAAACCCTGTGGTTTTAAATGTTATGCCAGATTTGTCCTTCTCTACTTCCTTCTGCTTTCCAAACAGCACTGAAACACAAAGGGGCTTCCCTTCTACAGACTTCTGAGAGTGTGGAAACTTCTTTTTGTACCAGAAAGCAAAAAAGAGCAAATGTTGCTTTGTGGTTTATACTCATAAATTTGATAATGAAGCCAAATGCATAATTTTCCTCATTTCAATACCAAGTATCTTTTAAAATGTCTTTAAAAGTAACTTTCATAGAGAGAAGAACAAGCATGAAGTTCTGAATTTTATGAAAGCCCCAAACATCATTATTTATAAATGGAGATATGCCCAGCATCTGAACAAAATTCAGTTGGCTCAGAGAGCCTGTGAACAGACTCTCAGAAGAATCCAGAGTCTTCACTGAATGAAGATCAAGCTGCCAAGGCACATTTAGAGGAAAAACCACACCTCAGTTCAGTTCTGTCAGAAAGATAAGTTGTTTTGAACTCTATTGCCCTTTTTGCTTGTGAGATTCTGTGGTGTTGCCTCTTAAAACAGATTCCTGGTTCCCAGCTGATAAACAAAATCCTTAGTTATGCTGCTCACAGGAGTACATTTCAATATTAATATTCCCCAAATTCTCGACTTTCATGACAGGACTTGGTAAAATTTTCTCTACACATTGTAAAACCCCCATATTCTTTCTAACATAGCATTTTATAGGAGTGAGCTCTTCTGCTATACTTGACAAACCAAACTTTTTTAGCATGGAGCACTAAATATAAAATACATATGTATAAAATACATAACTTTTAATAAGGATTAAAATAAAAAATAAAGCAGCATTGTCATTCCAGTATTTTTATTCCTGCCAAATATGCATAACAGACAATTGGATATTTACTGATTGTTACACAATAATTTACCCATGGATTTATGGGTTACACATGAAATTGCCTGTTTAGTTCAGTTCTGCATGTTCCACCAAAACATCCTGTATTTTCTTATTCTTTTTTTCCCTATTGTGCAATTTTTTGGGTAGGAAATCATACACTGGGGAAAAAATGTATTGGGGGAGAAATATTAAATTTAAAGCTCATGTCTTCATGTTTTACATGTGACTTGGCCTCTGTTAATTCAGGAAGTTAATTAATCCCTAATGAAACATGCTTTTACTGTGTATCAAACAGCTTTTTGTTTGACCATAAAATTGGTTTTCATAATTTTTGGGGCAATGAAAGCATTCTACTGTCTGTTGCTTCTAATTTTTCGATTTCACCACCCCCACAAAAGGGATATACACAGCTTTATTCACCACTACTATCTAGAATTAATCTGGTTATATGGTTTTACTAAAATTTAAGTATTTAAAGTATAAGACTGTGACTATCCTCCAAGTTAATTTTAAAGAGTGTAGAACCATGTACACTTGATAATTACCAGTATTAGATATATATGCATATAACAATATCTTCAGTAGTCAAAATTACATAACCTGTGCAATGAGTTTGAGTTTTTGTAGGAAAATTTCCTAAGTGGAATGATTCCTGAATTTTACTGAAGAGATATGGGCTCACTGAATTTCTTCTCTAAGAAATATTGGAGATTTGCAGAAGAGATTCCCCATTCCTTGTGAATAGATGTAAGGACAAATGGCATATTCTGAATACCAGAAAAAAACCACCAAACAACATTCAGGATTATTGGAAGGATCCCAATGCAAATGCTAAACACCAAGCTGGGAACACAGAATAGCCCTGTGGTAATTTTTAAGAGAATTATGCCAGATATTTGAAATTTTGATGAAGCCAACCTTTTCATTTTAAGACAATGCTGGTGTTTCTTACTTATCTTTTATTTCTTTTGGCATCTACTTAGTCTTAACACCTTTTTATCTATCAATGTGTGCTGTAAGTGCTGTAGTTCTCCTTAGCAAAGATTTTGCACTGTTGACATTTTCATCCACTTCATTTCTCCTTGCTGGCAAGCATTTGGTGTCTCTAGACATATTATGATTCATAAGATGAATAGCTTCCCCTTGCTCTGGGATTCAAGAGACCAGCATGGAAGCCTCCTATTCCTAGAACAAAATCTCAGATGAATAATGTGGTATGACAAGTGTACCACTCACTGATGGAGATCTGCTGGAGTCCCTTCAGCAGCTTAAAACTGCTGGTCAGCAAGAGGTAGGTTAAGGAAATAGAGGTCTTCTGAGTCAGATTATGTAGTGGTAAAACAGGGTTAGAATCATTTTGCAATACTGTAATTGGATGCAAACTTCATTTGAGATTTCAGCTTTCAACTGCTTTACCAAATTTACATAACACAAAAGCTAATTAGTGACAAATATTATGCAGCAAACTGCTGTGCATATTAGATCAACATTCCACTTATATCAAAAGGTGAAAGTAGCTTCATTTTTTTAAAAAAGGAGTCCATTGACACCATTGATTTGGAAAGATGTGATATAATATTTATATGTGGGTTCATTCTGTATGTCTTCATTAAAAAAGATTTTGCCATAATTTTCCCAAGCATCTATTAAAAGAACAACTTTCTTGTAACCCAAAATTCAGGTGCCTAATTGCTTTCAACTCTTTCTTGTTTTATACTTTGAATACTTAAAATTAAATACTTGATATTTAGAATCAGATATTTTAATGTGGCTGGTTTATGCCTGAGTATCTCTATTAAATTCAACAGAATTATTCTTAGTGACACAGGAGGTGACTCCTGTGTAATGGTCATATCCAAAAAGCAGGAATTCACTGTGGAACAACTGCATGATATTGTGTTTAAATTCAGAAAGCATAAATAATAGCTCCCTAGTGAGTCTTAGTGAAAAAGACCAGATAGGTACGAATCCAAACAGATATCTTGCATTTCAGTTGTTCTATAATCAAAAACTGGACAATCCTTTGAATTTTAGTATTTCAAGGTGTTTACACAAGCATATAAGCTAGATAATTAAAAAGGAATAGGCTAATTATGATCATCCTGGATAGCTACCTTGAACTCTCTTTAAGTGCCAACAAAATTTGAAGTGTGTTATCTCAAAGTCATTGACAGTCATGGCTGCAACTCTAAAAAATGTCTTCTAAGAACACAAGGATGAGATTTGTCATCTGAACCACCTGTTTGGCCCTACAAGTTTTAAGATCAGAGATGATGACTGCATCATCTCCTCAAAATGAAGAGATTCACAGGAAGCTGTGATATAATGCAATACCTTGAGGCTTTTCTCTGAGTCATCTCTCCCTGATGGCAATTTTAAGGTCACTCTTGAATATGGACAATTTATTCTGGAGATGAGAAACAATACTTGGCAAGAAAGAAACAGAGATCAATTGGTACAACACATGACTGTAGTGCAGTTAATCAAAGTGCCTTTGAAATACTTTTGATTTGCAGCTTTGGTATTCTGTTGTTCTAGAAATCAGTTCTAATTTTTCATCCAGTACTTTAGGAAGGAGTCTGAATTCCATAATATCTGGATGGAGAATGACTTCGTTTTAGTGCTTTGATCAGTTGTTGTTGACAAAGCTTCATCAACCATTACTGAGACTGATTTTTTAGTTTCTATTTCAAACATTTTATGCAAGGAAGACCTTTCACAAATGCTAATTTCTTGGAGTTACAGGCTAACTCAGAACCCAAAACAGAGAGGGAAATTTCCAACTGTTGATCTCGGTTCATATCACCTCCACTTGCTTCTAGTTCCTTGGCTGCTCATGTGCAAGGAGGTGGATAGCTCTTATCTCTTAACTGTGTGCACCTTGTCTCAAATGCTCCTACCAAAGCTTGAGAATTTGACTCTTTTCTACCTAAATGAACAATCACAAGAGGAGCTTAAAAAATGGGTTCATGAGAGTTTCTCATAAGTGGCAAACATATTTACTTATGAGAAACATGGATGGTGGTATTGTGTTTCTGTTTTATTAAAAAAGATAAGTCTATCAATATTTTTCTTTGAAATAAATGGAAAGCTGTTTTCCATTCAGCTGGTCTCTTTATCAGAGAATTAGTTATTGAATGGTCAATATGACTTGTTCTTCTCTCTGCACACTGGATAATAGAGTGCAGATACACAGAAGGGCTTTCAGAACAATGCAAGAAGAGAGGGAATTCGTGCAAACTCATTTGTACAGATAAGGGAAACCTCTGAGGACTTGAGCCCAGGGCTTCATAGTACAGAACTGCCAGAATGGGTCCTGGGAGCAGTTAGAGACAATGCTGAGAAAGAAAATACTTGTGCTCCTGACCTTACAGCATTTTATTCATAGCACAGTTGCATTAATAGAGTATGGCATGCTGGTTAAAAAAGCCTTAATTAGCTCTTTTGAGTCTCAAACAACTTTACAAGTGTGGGCCCTGTTTGTAACTGTTGCTGGCCATGGTGCCCCACCTGAAAGAAAGAAATTACCATGGTGTTAGAGCTACCCATGAAGATAAGGCTGAAGTTGAGCAGCGATTCTGTCTGAAAACCTGCAGCATTTGAAGCCTTTTCAATTCCTGTGCTGTAAGGAGTCTTTCATGCAAGTAATAAATTGGATGGCACTTAGATGAGGAATACAAGTTGAAAGACAGAAGAGTGTAGACCAGACAGTACAAATTTAATGCATGGCTCAGGCGTTTGCCACAGTTCTGGGATTTCTGTAAGCAGCAGATAAAGAACAATTTGATTGTCAAGCTCGAGCTGTTACTGTTCAGCATTCCCTAGATGAAATTTGATGTCACTGAGCAGATTTATGGTATCCACAACATGGCAGGAAATGCAATTAACAAGGCAAAACTGCAACACCTACAGAAGATGGTGATGAAGGAAAAACGAAGATAAAATTGGTCTTATTTTTACTTTTTCTTATTCTTTTATTTCTGTACTTTCTTATTGTGAAGTAAGGACATAAAATGATTGACACTGTTACTAGGAATAATGCCTGAAATACTGGAATAAGTATTTAGTGTCTGGTGAGAACTGTGACCTGGGACAGAAAGAGGCTTCAGAGTGAAAAGGATCAAAACCTTAATAGCCATTAATGCACAACAATTACAAAAGTTCAGGGTAAGGGAACGGGGAAGCAGAGCATGCAGGCACTGCCTGAAAGAGCAGACATTGCCTCTTAAGGCAGAGAAAATGCACAAAAAACAGGAACTAAAACACTTAGCCCAAAATATTACTGAGTGTTTTGTGGGCAGTGGAAATATCCCAGTGTTTGTTCCCTAAAGAAAATGGAAACTGAAGAGTGTGCAAGCACCCACAGAGGCTATCAAGAAACACAAGTTGTGTGGCAAGATTCTCAAACAGACACTTCTTATGCAGAAAATAAAATCCTGGGTGTTATTTTGGCACTTTGCTGTAACAAGCTGGGTTCTGGCTGACCAGCAGAGCTGCAATCTTACTCCAGCAAGACTGATAAGCAACTGGTATGTGACCATGAGAGAGAACTTCAGCACTGCAGGAGCAGTGGACTGGCTATCAAAACATTCCTCATAAGATCATGCATTGTTGCCTGAATTTTTAAACAACTGGCACAGAAATACCCTATCTTCCAAGAAAACTGCCTCCCAAAACTGCTGAGTAAACCTCAAATGAGCCATTAACTTGATCTACCATAGAAATGTTTCACTTTTTTTTCTAAAATCAAATTGAGTTAATTTTTTTCCACTTTTTACTTTTACAATAAATTGACTTCTAAAATGTTTCCTAATGAAAAACCAAGCTGAAATAATTGTATAGCCTAGATACAGACTATTTCTTCTAAAATGTGTAGACTTCTCTCATTACCTGCCATTTTTGACACTTACCCAGACAAAATGTGACTCAAAATCACAAAGAACTAGGGTTCTCTTCAGTATTTTGGCAAATAAAAATGTATTTGGCCAAGGAAATCAAGGAACTTGTGTCACAATAATGAAAAAGTGTGTCTTGATAATGAGTAGCAAGCAGAACTCACTGCTCTGGAAAAAGGAACTGGTTCCACTTTCCACATGAGAGACAGGACAAAGCCTGAGTTGACAAATCTGTCCAGGAGGACCAGAGAGTTTGCACGTCCTCTGGGAATTTTGTGAATACAAAGCTCTCTGTGAATTCCTGTGTTATGCTCATACCTCACATTTTTACAAACACCAGTCTTTGTTCTAACAGAATCTCACAAGTGACACAATTATATAAGTAGACTAGCAAACATTAAAACTGACAGAACATAAAATGTTCTCAGTTCAGTGGCTTGGATATAAGCTAAAAGCAAGGAATACAGCACATGTTTCTGCACTCAAAAAGCTTCCCCCAGAATCTTCTTTCAGGGACAGCTTGAAAAGACAAATTGTACTGGAGTTTTCCAATCTGTCACAGTAGAGGAAAGCTTCTGAGCTGTAGAGAGATGCCTGAGAATTAAAAATATATCATTTCATCTGAGAATTTATAAACCTTTCTAGTTCAGTTGGGTTTTTTCTCTCCCTTTGAATATCAGAAATACATCTTCCAACTCTTATCCAGATACAAACTTCCAAAACAACTGTAACAATACAAAGTGTTGCAGTGTTCATATTTTGTATATTTTTAATGATACAAAGTTCTTTCCTCATAATTTAAATATCAGTCTAGAGCAAAGTGTTTTAATGGGAACTCCAGGCTGAAGATGATCGTCCATGCTGTAGGAAGCTGGAATCCATGCTCAGTGATCTCACTGAAAAAACAAACCAGTACAGATGAGAAGTTATTGTCTCTCATGCAAGAAAAGAGATTTTTTAAAACTCTAAAAAAGAGGGTTAATGAAAAACCTTGCCAATATCTGACTTAAAATATGTGGATTTAGCCTGGGAGATTTTCCTTTTAATGAGAAGCCTGCATCAGTGCACAAGAATTGGTGGAATCTCATCATGCTCTGACATGATGCACATAAAATTGAAAAAGAACACTGTGTTTTGTGACCAAGTGATTCCTATAAAAACAACTTCCTTGGTGGCTGCCTGTTCAGTGCTCATCAATGATCATCTGTAGAGTTGTATTTTCATATGAACTCTTTTAGCATGATGTCATGGGTCATAACCTTTACAGTTTGGTAAAGTTCTTAAAAACGATGATTTGCAGTTCATTTTCTTCTTGAGATTCTTCTTGTTGGGAACTACATCAGCTGCAGGTTTTATTTTCTTTTCCTCAGTGAAGGTTCATATATACTTTTCAGTTAAGCATTTTGATTAAGTGAATCATGAAGGCTTTCTGTGAAGTCAGTCACAATGTTCATGTTTTGCAAATGGGGACGATGAGGAACAGAGATGGAAAGTAACTTTCATGGTGATACTGTGAGTGGCAAGGCTGGGAATAGAAACTGGAGATCTTTACTGCCAGATCCAATCTACTGGATGGTGACCATTCCCTACTACTCCTTATTTTTCCATTATTTTCTTTTTTAAAGTCATTATCCTTGTGGGATTGCAGATAGTATGATAAGTGATGTGTTAAATCACCTTTATCAATGTGCAAAATAGTAAAAGGTGATACTCCGGCAGTGTTTTTGAGAATTTTTTTTTTTTTTAAAAGCAGATCTTAATTCTGACTCTTTAGAATTTTCAAAAATTAGAAGAGAGTTCAAGAAATGGACTTGTAAATTTCAGGAAATTATCAAAAACATTCAAAGAAATTGTTGTAAAAGTGAGAGTGTAGAAAGCCTGTAATGCCTCAAGGAAAAGGAAATGTGTGTAGTGGATTTTGAGGGTGTAGTAAATTAGGATTTTGAACTCCAGCTGCCCAGTCAGAAAAGTGCTCCATCTGCAAACCATCACCTCACATAAATTTAATTTGCCAGTTAAGATGCTCCATTTTCATGTCATGGTAGAAAACCTTTTCTAAGCATCATCATTGTTCTGGATAATTCAACAGGAGTGCAGTTTGCATCTGTTGCTAGTGGAACAGATTTACACGGCAGAGTGGTTTGATCCTGCACAGATCTGGTTTTGATGTGTGCAGTCACAACCTGAGCCAGAATGAACAGTAATGACCAATCTGGAAGGAATCCAAGTGTCATCACTTCTTTTGCTGTGGTGAAAATCTCTCCAGACATGATTCCATTTCCATTGTCTCTCTGGCTCATTTCTTTTACCTGTCCCTGAACAGGGTCATTCTATGATATGTTTAAAGATTTAGATACAAGAACCACTTCCTGAGCTCTTACCCCACCTGCTTTTGGACAGACCCAGCTGTTTCTTTTAAAAATACACTCTTGCAAATTTTACACCTGAGCTGGCTGACCCCTTACCAGCAGGTTATTTTGGGGAACCCCACATCTGTTACTCTTAGGGGGTGAGAAGTGAGTTGGGCTGTGCAGAAAAGCTGCATGAAACAAGCTCAGACACTAAGTAATAACAAGTTTCAGCCTAGAGTAAGGTTTTTATGCCTGAATTATGAGCCTCCTGTAATAGAAACTGTAAGGGAAATTCAAACAGGCTATTAATTGTAGCAGTGCCAATATATTAAGATTTAACATTAAGATGGGTGATTTTCTAAAGGTATTTCAGTTTCTAAGCATTTTCAGTTCTTTTTACTTGCTTCATTAGGAGGAAATTCTTTGCAGTTGCATTCCCAATACATGAGTGTGCTGATTTAAGAGCTCCTGTATTGGAGTCAGTCACCCCTGCCAAGGCTCAGAAAACACCACGTTCCTAAAGCCATCAGGGTTGTACTGAGGTTGCATGCTCCTCTCTGCCTTTGGCTTTCTCCAATCTTCATCTGACCTGTGGTAAATTCATGCTGACTGTTTTCACCCTCAAGGAAATGAAGTAAGATTAAGGTTTCTAAGAGTATAAAGTTCTGAAAATGAATATCATAGTCCTGAAGCCTCTTGGCTGTTATAGGAAATGGTAGAAGTCCACTGGTCATGATATTTTATTCAGTTGACAGAACTGTTTTGTGGAAAGGCTGAAACTTCTCCTTTGAGAAGGGCAGTTTCAGTGATTCTTGGCCAGTGAAGGATTCCCTGAAATTCTGCCTGAAATTTCAAACACAGAGGGAGAGAATCAATCCAGCATTATCCATGGCATGGTAGCTCTGTCACACAGTAAGAGAGGAAAGCTGGCTCAAGTCCCTTCTTGCCTGACTCAGGTCAAGGATTTGAGTCTCAGTTGAGATCTTTTGTCATAGCAATCACTTCACCTGGTCTGATTATTTTTGAATATTTACATGCACTGGAATGGTTCTTTGGAAAGATATTGAAAAAGGGAAATAAGGATTGCCTTCCAAAAAAAAAAAAATTATCTGAGTCAGAACTCTTTTATCCAGGTCTCATTCTTCAAGAGTGGATTGTGCGAAGTTCACAATATATGTGCATAAATATGTTAGCCACAAATCAATGTGATAACCAGAGAAGCTTTAACATTAAAGTGATAACTCTAGGCACATTTACAAAGGACACACAGCAGAGTTCTACACTGAAGCATGAACTGCATCTACAAAAGTAATTCTTGTCATTGAAAGATGAGAATGATTTTGTTTCCATGAAGAATCATCTGCATTGGGCTCCTTCTAGCTGTGCATGAGATAGTAAGGTTGTTTTATTCCATTACTGGTTCTCCTCTCTTCTTCCTGTGCCAAGCCTCTGTGTATGCTATGAGCACAAACTTGTGTTGTTCACTGTAGAAGTGCTTGCCATTCTGTATCTGGATGCTGAAGTGTATTTGGGGAACAGGCACCTCTGCTAGAAACAACTGAGTAAAAAATATCTATCAGTATAAATAGTCCCCTATTTTTCCTGAATATTCATATTCTCATGGGAAGTATTTCCACACACTTCCTTTAAAGGAATGAAGTGTTTGGAAAGCCTAAAGGGACAAAAAAAAAAATCTTTTCCTCTAACGAAGCATCCCTAAAATGTGAAACATAATTTTCAGAATACACAAAAATATCTCTTACTTCATTTGACTTGCTCAAAAAAAATTGGTTTTCTGCCAGCCTCTCCTTTCCTGAGCTTCCCTCAAAAAGATATTTCCATTCTAAGACCAGTTGCAAAAGAAATTAAGGAATCTCATCAAGAAAATAACATCAACTTTATAGCGGATGAAACTGGACTTTCACAAAAGAAAATTATTTCTTTTTCATGTTCTTCAGCACTTAATGTCTATTGCTATTGAGGTAAATCCAGAAAAATTCATTTTTCTGTCTGTCCAGGAGCACATGCAAGATGGTGACTTCTCACTGTTTTCAGTTGCAAGGTATCTGCAATAACACTTTGAGTTTCAGGCAGCTTTTCCCAAGATATCTGAGAACTGGGAAATAAAAACTGTGCTCTGTAGATACCAGGCTGCAGGATCAGTGAAGCTGTTTCAAAATACACAAGCTGAGGTTCTGGCCTGTGAGAGGCAGTGGTGTCCATCTGTACCAGAGCACTGTCAGGAGGGTTTTACACTGGCATCAGCATAAAGCACCTCTGCTTTCTTTTCTCTGCTCTGAAATCTTTTTCTTAACTGCTTTTCATTACAGTTCTCTCTGGAAAAATACCAGTAATTTAAAGGTTAATAGAATGCTGATGTCACTGTAATTAGAGCAGAGGAAAAACATTTCTGTAATTACTGCTAATGCTTTCCTGCTGTTCAGCCAATAAGATATGGCCCCCAGTCTGAGATGGAAGGTGGGTGTAGAAATCTGTGTGAGTGAGAACTTGTGACAGGGCGATCAGACTAGTGCAGAAACGATGCCTGAGTCACTGGGAGCATGCTGGAAATTGGTCATTATGAGAATCACCTGGAAAAAATAGAAAAATAGAAGTCAAAATGTTAAGGATAAGGATGTCATAAAAATGCAGTTTATGGCACTGACTAGCTAAAAAACTTCAGGACATGCACTTAATCAAAATTCATGTTTTGGTTTCACTACACAGCATTACAAGTAATCCCATTAGTGTAGGAGTTCTACATTTTCAAAAACAGCTGTGATGCTGCAGAGCTGACCACACACAGGAGCCTGTGGGAGTGACCCCTGGCACAGGGCTGGCAGTCGGTCACACCCGGACCATTATCCCTAAAGCTGGTTTGTTCTGTGCCTGGTCACTTCCCATGGAGGGAGCTGCTGCCTTGAGGTGCACGGTGAGGTCTCTGCTCTGCCTCCCGAGGTGGGAAATGGCATTTCAGAGCTCACTGGAAGAGCTGCGAGCAAACAGAGCAGCTCTGCTTGGGAGGTTTTCTGTTCCACTGGTGGGAGACCTCTCAAAATTAAATTTATAGTTATTCAAATTTCTGTATTGTCAAAAGACAATAAAAAGAGAATAGTTGCTGTTTTGTAGTTGTTTCAAGAAATGTCAAATTTCCCTGTTTTCCAGCAGAAGTTCAAAATTGGTGGGTTTTTACTAGAAGAAGCATTTGTTTGCCTGAACCTAAGACCTTAAGAAAAAAACTCTCTACAAATAAGGCATCATGTGAGTTTTTCTAACTTTAATGGAACTGCATTTTCTCAGTTGCTAATGAAATTCTACGCTCTGATGGATGCTCTGATGAAGACACACTAACTTCCTTCTCTAACCCTCCTGGCACAGCACTGAGCCCAGGCTGATTAACTCTGTCCTTCAGAGCTGCTCCATCCAGTAGCAGCTCAGACATCCTGTGTCCTGTGTAGTATTTTACAGTGCAGAAATGCCCTAAAAAACTCATCAATGAAGAATAAATTTTGCTGATGCTCTTTCTGCTATCACACATTTCCCAGATTCCCTTTGGCAGACCTGTCATTAGTCACCTCATTGTTTCCCCGTGTCACAGTGGATGTGGATTTAAAGAAAAGAAAAAAAGAGTTTACAAAAAGGTAGCCACATGTTTCAGAGCAGAGCTGGCATCCCCCAGAGGAGCTTGGGATGAGAGAAGCAGCACGTGGAGGTGAAGGTCAGAAACACTGGAGAGGAGTTGGAGAATGTGATAATAGACAGGAGCAGATAAGAGGAAGAGTTTCACTGCACAGGAACAAGCCAGGCAGATTAGGAGGAAGATAAATAGGCCTTTAAAACTTCAAATCTTCCCCTTTCCAATTTAACATATGAAAGTGAATTATATCTGAATGCTTATGGGGATCTAAAACTGAGAAATAGCCAAGGTTCTTTTCTGACTTTTCAGTGTTCCAGCAGCTCTGTTTTCACTTTGAAATACAAGTGCAAGCACAATGCTCTGAATGGGAGCTGTACAGTTCCAAAAGGCATGGCCCCCAGAGACAATCATTACAACAGCAAGTGTTCCTTTCTTGTACCTTCTCTGTAGTGATCAGGACTCTTGTACAGGCTCTGAATGTTGTATCAAACTGTCCCTAAGTGATTTTAGTCATTTGGAATTGCAAATAAGTTATAGTTTAGCTGTAGTACCCCAGATGTAATACTGAACCTGCATCCTGGAGTATATATTTCTGTACTCCTTTTAGGTGGGCTAAACTATCTGATTTTTACCTGGTACTGTGTATGCAGTCTGCATTAAATTGTGACCATGATTGAAAAGATGAGACCTGAGATCTTCACGGTCTCAAGCTTAGGAGAGGCTTTTTTCATACCTTTTTCATTTCAGGCCAAATTCATTAATAAGAATTAACACCTGAAGGCTTAGCATAAATTTATTATCTCTAATTCTTTTCAAGCTGTTTTCATTGAGCATGACATGAAGTCTGGACCAAATATGTTAGACATTTCAAACAAAAACAGAAGTTGGAGGAATGGTATCTCTTTTATAGAGCCAAGAGTTCTTGAAAATTCAGGTAATAAATACATAGGAGAATGAAGGATGTAATTTATATCTTGGATCTTCAGAAAACATGAATCCTCCCCTTCAATTAACTGTAATTGCTGAGATTCAATGAAAATATTAAATTAATTGCTTTAACACAGTGGAAAGATCACTGTTCAAGCAGTGGTTCATCCCCTCACTTTTAGGTTCAGTTTCCAGCTTTTTCTAGCTGTCACTTCTATTTAGACTACATCAACCTAAATTGAAACTAATCACAGACATGCAGTGTGGCAAATCTGCTTGACCAGAAATTTCTCTTCACTCTTCTGGCAGGATTAGATCCTAACACTGTGTTGATTCATCCAGGCTTTTCCTCTGATCAACAGAGTGACTAATGGTCCTGACTGTGGTGTTTGTCTCAAGGGCAAAGCAGACCAGGCAGCCAGGAGCTGGACCTGTCATGTTGGACAGCCAGCAGTGTTGGCATTGCTGGAGCTCTTAGGGAAGCTGTGGCCATGAAGAGACACTGCTGGAAGGGAGCATTTCCAGAGGACCTGTGTGCAGGTACAAAGTTTGTGGTGATTGGGAGTGGGGCTGGGCCAAGCCTCATCCCCAATGAGTACAGATGTGAAAAGCAGATGAGCAGCACTGAAGGTGATGAGGTGTGCTGACCAGTCACCAAAGGGAACAGAGGGCACACATTAACCATGTGTGAAATGCATTAACCATGAGGAGTATAAAAAGTTGGGCTAAAGAACAAGAAGGGCAGATGCTTGTGGCCTTCTGAAGTGATGTGGTTACTCTGTAAGGGCAGATGACTGAAGCCTTCTGGTGAGGTGTGGTGTTAGTCTGTATGGGGATGCTTAAAGCCTTCTGAAATTGTGTGGTGATACTCTGTGTGTGTGGCTTTCTGTACTGCAGCACCTGCTGTTTGCTTAGGTTTGTGGAAAGGAGTTGGCTTCTTCAAGCTCCAGGGGAGCACCCCTTGGATGTGGAGAATGCTTATTTGGACTGTAAGGGATGTTTTGCCAGTGAGGTGGAAGCCCCACTATGGGAGTCAAAGAGCTCTTAAGCCTTTTCAGATCCTTTTGAATCTGTGTAATTCTTTCTCCTCTTCTTATTTTTGTTGTCCTCTCCTCCTTGCCTTCATGACCTGAGATTGGTGAAGACATGGTGATAACACACAGCAAACAGTTCTTTGTCAGAGAAATGTGTGCATGTCTTGTCCTCTTCACCAGACTTTTAATTTGTTACAGTAGGGAAAACAGTGGTATACAGAAACCCTATTGACTGATATAAGCTTCTCAAAGGAAAACCTGATATGGATTTCATGCAAATATTAATGGAAAAGAGCATTGCATTTTCTCAGATAGCTCTATGGTATGGAGTGCTCAAGAACGTTTAAAACAGTGAGGTAGTTTTGTAAAAAAAGAGGGGTTAACTCACCAAATACCCTTAAAACCAATAGGTGCTCATTATTGCTTGTTCTGGTTTTGGCTGGGATAGAGTTCATTTTTTCATTGAACATCCTCTGAATCTGTGAAAAATGATTTTACTTCATTTTTAAATGCCCATACTGTACTGTATGATTATTTCAGCAACTTCATGTGCATTTTTTTTTTATTGAGGGGCAATTTGCCTGCAGCAGCTTTGGCACTTTCAAAGTGAGTAAGAGTAGTAATAAGGCAATAGTTCTGCTATTGCAATTAAAGGTAAAAATTATTTATCTTAAATTTGCAAATACTTTCAGTAGATACTGGGCATAAACTTACAGCTATATAATCACTCCAAGAATCTACACTAACTTTCAAAGGTCAAAGCACTAGAGTAAAGCAGGAAAATTAAATGTAATGTACCAGTTTCTGTAATTGTTACTTTCATAGGAGTGCTATTAACAGTTGTTGTAATAGTATAGTAATGAGGAGACTTGTCCACATAAGCAAAAAGATTCTGTACCTTTTGTCATAATATGAAACTTATCTTCATGAGTATCTTTGCATGCACACTTGCTAAATGCAGTAGTGAATCCAGCTAAAATGGTTTTCTCCTTTGCCCTTTATGTCTAAGCACTTAAGGAAAAAAATGTTTCCATTTGTTTCTGTCTTAGCACAACAGTTATGTAGTATTTTTCATGACAGAAACTCACAAAGCTCTTAGTAATCTATTAATCAGAACCCTAAAACCACAACAAACCAGGAATATAACACAAAGAAGAGAAAAAAATATAGGATAAAAACCTGTTAATTACACTTCTGCTATTAAGTGATGCCCTCTGTGCCTTAAACTTGCACTGTTTCCCTTGCCAAATGGCTGCTCTTTTTTGCATGTGCTGGCTTTTGCCTCTCTAGATGAAAAACACTGCTGTGGTAGTATTAATAGTGCAGGCAAATGGTTTAATCTCAGAAAGGGACAAGAAGTTTTCTTGTAACTGGGTAGGAGTACCTTCTCCTGGTTGAAAGTTCAGCTTGTGGCCATTTATAACCTTTCTATTTCCAGCTAAAACCTTAATCCTTGCTCTTTACATGGGCCATGCTGCTTTCTGATAATATTCCCCTATAACTGAGAGGAGGGGTTGAGTGTTGAGCCTGTAATTATGGGTCAACATTAGGCCTCTAAATGTCTCAGGGAAACATTGACTTCTGTCAAATTCTTTGCTGCAAATACTGAGTCTGCAGCTCCACAGATCCCCTGATGTGACTTAGCTGGCTAACAGTGATCCACAGACCACACTTCAGGATCAATTACCCAAAACCAAAGAATCATGTGAAAGGCAAACTGTGGTAGGGATTTCTATCACAGCTCTGTTATGTTGTTCAGTACTGTAGTATCATGCTGTTTCTTGTCCCCAGTTTGAGAGACTTTTTTATCTATAGAATAGTAGTAGAAATGTCCAGTACAACCACTGTAGTTGGAAGAACTGTTTTACTCTATGCCATGTTATGCTTAGAGGAAAAAAAAGGGTGAGGAACCATTTCATATTTTTCTAGGCACCAGTGGATTTGTTTCCACATTTTCCACTGCAGAAAAATGGTTCTTTCCTGGTATACATGGGCTTTCATCCGACTATTGCAAAATAGTTTTTGAATTTATGTTCCTGGTGTGCTTATTTATTATATTACAAAGGTTCAGTCTGTGTCGTGAAATTGCAGCCTCTCTGTCTCCTCAGTTTAGTGCAGCTAAGAAGGAGCAATTAGACTGAGGAAATAAAGTGTGTTTCTCATGAAACTGCAGCAGCTTGAATTGCCCTCTGTTCAGAATCTCTTAACTAATAAGTTTTAATTTAGGAAGGTTGTACTAGGTGCACAGCATGAGCTTATATCATACTGAAGTGTCCTTGTATGTACAGGTAGATAGCTGTTGTGTAAATATTCTCCAGTTTTAAGATGGGATCAAAAGCATCAGCCTGTGATCAGATCCTGTTAAATGGCTTCATGTTATTGAAACGTAGCTAGTTACAGATTTTGATATTTGCAGTGCATTGTCTGTATTTTGCTTGTGGCTCAGCATGAAGAAAGAGAGCTTATTGCAGGACCTAAGTATGGTACACCTGAAACTTGTCTGGGCCTTAATTTCAGTAACAATTCTGTCATTACTTTTACTTTGCAAAGTTGTACTCTTTCACCCAAATGAGTTTTGACTTGAATTGAAACTGTTCCTCAGGAACAGATTTGCTTTAACCATCACTTTGATTCTCTACTTGTGTGTGTTGGGCTATGGTTTTTTCAATGGCACCTGTCTACCTCTCTCACCAGGCATTTAACTTTTTTTTTTTTTTAATAGATGTGTGAGAAGGCCTTCATTGAGCTACCAGAGCTTGTATTCAAAACTCAATGAGTTCCCAGTTGTACTCTGCAAGATTAATTCAAGTCAATAGAGGATTTAGAAGTGAAAGGGGAGAAAAATAAGGTCAGCAAGAAATATGAATAGACTGATTAAATCAGTGGGAAATACTGTGGTAAAAGAGGATTCCAATTCCATTTATTATAAGCTGGGAGGCTGAGATGCTTAATAGCAAGGAAGGGCAGTATAGCTTGAGAATTGGGTTGAATTGGCAGAGTACATCCAAACATTCCCCTTCCAACAGAATGACTGATTATGTAATGTGACTTGGTACAAGTGTTTGGTCACTGTTTGGCCTCTGCTTTTTAGTAGGAGGACTGTGAATGTAACTCCTGAGGAAAAGATCAGTGGTTTTTCCTTCCACCAAGGGAATAAGGTAACTAAGAATGCATTTGATACCGTGTGGTTTTGTGGTTTCTGGTTTTAAACAGTGATGACAAAATCTGGGTGGACTTAGTTCATCCTGTCCTATTCAGAAAGGTCAGGATGAAGTCCTGATCCAATGATCCATTCCAGAGTTCTTATCACTAGTTACACACAACCATCAATACATTCCAGATTATGGTTTGCTGTCCTTTAAGTCCTAGCTTTTACTGTAGTAAAAACATTCCCCACTGCACTGAAAATAGATACAGGCAAGAAGGAGTATGTCTTGGATGCTCTAGGAAAAGTTAAATTCAAAACAAAAATCCTAGCTTCCCTTAAAACCTGTTTAGAAGAGAAGTATCCAGTGTTGCTAAAATGTGTCATGTGGGTTTTGGATCATGAGAGGGAGATGTTCCCTGGGATTTTGTCATCTCCAAAGGAGATAAATATTTTAGGTCTGTGATTGACTTGTTATGGACATGCAAAAAATAGCAAACACAACAGAACCCCAAACTTCATTGGGGAATCCAGTCACTTGTTCTGTATAAATATTCAATGGTAGGAGATGAGACAGAATTTCTCACTGTGGCATTATGCATGCACCCAGCATGATGGCATTTTAATTCTCTTAGATGGTACAGTGCTGTCACCCCATAGAAGCTAGAAATGAAAAAGTCTGTGCCTGCCTGCACATTTCCCATGCTACATGGAAGAAAAGCTATCTGAAATAACTGAGGGCTCAGAGGTGGCAGAGAATGTCTGGATTAAAGTTTGATGACAAAGGCACATATACCCTGAAGATCTGACTGTTATCATTGCCATCTGACACTTCAGAGTGCTGCTCAGCAGAGTGTGAATTGATGACATGCTGTTTATTTCTCCTTATGCTAAATCCCCATGTGGGCATGGCTTGTGCATGTATATATATATGTATTTCTCTATATTCAAATATATATATGTGAAAGTGGACTCAGCCATCATCATTACCTGGAAGCGAATGTAGAGCCATCAGAGATTTGGGAATTTGTAGCCCAGGTTTGTGTAAAGCTTTTTTTCTGTGGAGAGACCCTCCCTAAGCGAGTTAAAGTCACTGATTATAAGTGCCCATGGAGATGTTTCATGAAGTTGAATAAACTGCAGTAAACCATGTCAAGTTTCCCATTTTTCCCTCAGTAGGTGAGCTCTAAATATCTTCACCATGTTTTCTAACAGCCTTCCCAAATCCTTTATGAGCCCAATTTCCTGATGTCAGACCAGGACTGGGATATGCAACAACATCAAAGTTAACTTGTGGGATTTTGCTTTGCTTTTGATAGTTATGGATGTTAAGCTTCAATAATGTGCTTAGTGCTGTAAGAGGCAGCAAAAATGACACTTGGTGGCCCAAGGAGTGTGCAATCTAACAACAGACAGACAGTGCAAAGTGTGCTGGGAGACCTGGGGAATGCACTTCTGAGAGAAATGGTACTTTTTGAAATAATGGTTGAGTGCCTGACAACATCTACGTTAACACTGGTTAATTCATGGCTTCAGGAATGAGGAGAGTTTAGGGAAGGGATTTGGCTTCAGCAGATTTTATTCTGCCACATGCAGAGGGATCAGATCAGTTGACCATGGATGCTATAGTCATATACCTTCCTTCCTAACTTTATTTTTCCATGTGGTGTTTGAGCCTGCTTTTTGATCTGTGCCCCTTACATTCTGCACTCTAGCAGACTAGCAGGCTGCTCTCAAATGCAGAGGAGTTTACGTCCTGCCAAATGTGTAATTACTGCAGTACTCCAGGCACCTCACTGCATACTAAGGAAGTTTTGCTGGCCTTACATTGATGTCAGATATTGCTGTACCAAAAAATCATCTCCAAGAAAAATAAGCTTCTTTAGTCTATGATTTTTAATAAGTCCTTTAAAGTAAAATTGATATATTTGGGCTGATACTTCCTTTTCCTTAGTTATGTGGATATGTGTAGGATTAAAACTTCTTTCTGTATTAGTGATCTCCTCTCTTCGGGTTAAATAAGTGTATTTATTTAAGGGACAATTCTAATAGTAGCAAAAAAGTGTCTGAAGACAAAAAGTGAGGAATTTTCAAGCATACTAACAATGCAAATTGCTAAGCTGTTTTGGGGCTGATTTTAGAACAGAATACACATGAGGAAATAATTTGTCATATGCTTAACTTGTATTTGGAATAGATTAATGAGCATAGTGTCTAAAATCTGGGTCATGCAGTAAAAGTGAAAAAAATTGACACACAGCCCAAGTGAAGTCAATGAAATTCTCAAGTTAGGAACTGGAATAGGCCTTAAGAGAAAACGAGATCTTTAGGGTAAAGCTGATGAATATGACACACTTCCCTTTGCTCTAATTATTTTGCCCTGCTTGAGCTTTTGTTCCAGCTAAAGATCCTCGGCTTGCCTGTATTTTAGCCTTCTGATTCTGGAAGCAGCTGAAAGCTCATTGTTTCCCATTGCAGATATGTGAGAAATCAGTTCTCAGTACACAGTAACTATTAATTGTGATTACTCTAAAGCAAATGGATCTCTCCATTAGAGTAGTGATACAGTTTTCCATTAAGCCTGACAGGACTCATCCAGCCCAGGCTCTAACAAAGGAATGTATTGTTGTGTAAGTGGCAAATTAGTAGATCTATAGCTTTACTCAGACAGCAGCAATTGCTGTAGTCATGATTTGTCACGATTAGTTTGTGACTATTAGTTATCAGCTTCTCAATCTATTTCCTCTGAAATAGACACTAACCACTGATGATGAAAATTTCTGATGGACTGGTTTGTGTTACCACTTTTCCTTATGTTCCTGTCATTGCCTCGGGCCTCACCTGCACTGGGTGGCTTCAACAGAAACACTCTTGCTCTTTCACAAGAGCTTCTGTAACTCATCTGTTCCTGGTTCAGAGTCCTCACAGAGACTGGTTTTACCTGCAGATGCTGTGCAGTGTTGTAAATTAGTGTTTTGTTGTCTCTTCTACAATGGGTGAGTGGGAGTTCATTTACAGTGTGCCAGTGGACTGCCTCCCTGGGATTGTGAAATCCTTGGCATCAGTGCAGCTGGTCCTCCCCATCAAACTTTGTTTCACAAACCTGGTGATTGCTTTAAACTTGTACATTGGCTTCTCTTTAAAAGAAAGAAAAGCAGAGTCTGTTCAGTTGTCTTTTTGTTTCATACTCTAAGCTACACTTTCTTGTGATTTTTGACTTGCTTTTCAGCAGAAATGGCAATTCCTGCGAGGCGGTGGCTTCTTAGTTCTAAAAGCAGGGGATTGAATCTAATCAGAGGTGAGTGTGATGTGGGGAGGTGACAGGCAGGCTTTGCCCACCACCACAGCACAACTTCCCCAGCTCTGAAACGGGATGGGCAGCAGGTCAGGGCACCCTTTCTCCTCAACATCCACACACCTCAGCTTGTTGTATTTCACCTCATTGTGCCTGTGAGTGTCTCAGCAGAGTTTGCAGGTGGGGACTTGTTGAAGCTCTCCCTGTGCTCAGGCAGCACTCATTGCCCTGCAGATTTTCCATGGTTTCCACACCCCTGGACATCCAGCACCAGCAGCCCCTTTGTCAGAAGAGGCCAGAGAGAAAATACAATGTGGAAACAGAGCTGGTGGCTCAGCTGTACAGAAATCAATCACCAAGGTCAGCCCCTGGCAGGGGCTGTGAGGGCTGATAAGGCAGCATCCTCAGCTGGAGCAAACGTGCCTCATTTCACTGCATCTCAGCTGCTCTCCAGAGTGAGGCACGTCAGGGTCCCCGTGACTGGATTGCTGATTCACTATGAGAGTTCCGTGGGTCATGTGGAAAGGGGAAGTCCGAGGCTGTCAGAAGGAAAGGAGGAATCTTCATTTTTGGAAAGTGTCAGGGAGGACAGATTTTGAGATGTGGTAATAGAAAATAGAAGGAAAAAACACTGTTCGCTGTGAATCTTCACTGTTCACCATTTGTGAGCCTTCATTTAAGAACAAATTGAGAGATGGGATTTGCAAGGTGGTTTATATACAGGTTGTGGTTTTACTAAATATATGCTATTGTTGACCAAGCTTTCTTATTTCATCTGAAAAAATAAACGAATTTCAGTCTGTAACAAACCAAATCCAACATGAAATCAGATCACTGCAGCTGCCACAACTTTGCCACTTAAAACCACAGAGTCAAGAGCTAGTGCTTTAAAAAACACATATTTTGTGGGTTTTTTTAATCTTGAAAATCAACAGGATAATAAAGATAGCAAGCATTTTTCTAAAGTAATTGTAAAGGTAAATGTCACAGAAGCAGTTAGGCATTCCATAATTAGCTAGAGAAACACATATATCTTTATGCATTGACTCTTTAAAGTGTTTTATTACAGTTTGACAATCATATTGGGATACTGAGTAAAGATGTTTACACCCTCAGCCTTCATAGCCACACCAAAGCAGGAACCAGCAGGAGGTTCAAGGTCTTATGGTGTTGCAAGTGAAGGCAAGCAGTTTACAGCTGAGTTGTTAATTGCTGTAAACACTTTATTTTCCTTAATTCAGAGATCATAAAATGGTACAGCAGATACAATATTTGATGTGTATAAAAGATTAAGTTGGAGACTGCAGTGTGGGTCAGTCTGAAACATATGCACAAAAAAAGCATGGCTGGATGTGGCAGTAATCGTTTTTTGTTCTCTGATTCAGGTGATCCTTACAAACTTGCCTGGACATTTTGTGGGAGAGAAAAGAGCTCTAGAGCTCTGTTGATGTGAAACCTCTAGAATCATGTCTTGGAGGTTCCCAGATCTCCTAGAGCTGTAGTGGACAATGTGTTTTTATCTTCTCATCTCCCTTGTCATTTACTTGCAGCCTCTGCCTGTCTCTGTGGAAAACAGAGTCTGTTTGGTTTTTACTCCACCCCAGAGTGGAGCAAAGTGGACAGAGCAAGTTATCTGGGTTTGTTTTGTTTTAACTGGTTGGCATTAGAGGAGATTCAAACAACCCAGTAAAGCTTCCAGTTGACCACCCCTCACAGTTTAGGGAATCCCATTTAAATGATTCATAAGCTACCACCATTCTGTACAGTTTCCAGCAACAAGTAGGCAGAACTGTCAGTGTGGCTGCTATTCTATTGCATATCCTGCTGGACAGCTGGTCCCTGAAAATTTTGGAGGCTGTGCAGATAGAACCAGAGAAGCTGGAACAGCTTCTGTGCCCAGAGGAGCAGCCAAACTTTTGATGTCCAAAACCTCTCTGTCCCCACCATTAAATTTCTACAGTGTTTTCCAGAATCCCAAATTGAACACTCAGGCTCTCTGCTTCATAACTGTCTCCACTGAAAATCCAATTGCTGGAAAGTGCATGTGCAATGTATTATACACCTGAAAGAAAAGTGTCTGTAAGAGAGATAGCTGTAAGATTTGCCTTTTGAAAAGCCATTATCAGAAGAAATGAAGGGTGCTGCTTTTACACCATTAAGAGATGGGGCTGAATGGAGGGAGAGCAGCATGGCATGAACCTGTGAAAAGCTGGAAAGTTTACAAAGGACTGATCCCACAGCTCCTAGCAGCAGCAGCTGTGCTGTGACATACAGACTGATGGAGCAGTTGTCTGATCCATAGGTTTCACTTCTAGGACCATTATTTCTTGGCAGCCAACCTAACGTAATTACGTATGTTTTCCTGCAACAAGCAAACATTTTATGTGGCTGAGGAAACAGCTGCACTACACTGAAGAGCTCATTTGCATAAATATGAACGTAGAATTGCAAAATTACATATTGTGTAGGGTTATGTGTTAATGTCAAGGATTATAAATACCAATAGGAATTATAAATACCTATAATGCCCTTTTATTTAAAAGGAATTAATATTTAGCCATTTTGAATATTGAAAGACAGTTTGTCATCTGACTATTAAAAAGTATGACTATTTAGTTTAAAAAACTTTGAATGTGACTCTGAACAGGAGATCTTTGCATCTTTCATTATTTTCTGGTTTGAGCTACTCTTCAGAGATGGAGAGGCAGAGAGACCTTCGAAAAGGATTGCCAAGCCAGATAAAATTTGCCTCATTTTCCTTGAACTTTAAACTAGGTTTCTTGTTTGTAAATTCATAGATAAGTTCATGAAGGAACTTCTTGTGTATGAACTACATAATATGGGAACTAAACTCAGGCTGCAAGTAACATGACTGGGATACTCACTGACTCATAACACAGTGTCTCCAGAAAAGACCACGTGACAGCACAAGCATTTGTGCAGATGTGTGTCTAAAAGAACAGATTTGGTGGAGTAAAACATAAAAGATTTGTTTCAGTCCCTCACCTGCTTCACTTTGTGACCATACAAGTGCTCAGGTTGTACAAGAAAGATGTACATACCAGAAAAGCAAAGCTAAAAATGTGAAGGATATGGACACAGCACCAGCCTATACTGCCCTAAGTGATATGTGGAATTACAGAATCACACTGGGACAGCTGAGTTCCTGTTCTGTGCAGGGGCAGCTTGGCAGGGAGACCTTGTGAAGGAAGTGCAGCTTAGGTGGTGTTTAGCCCAGTGCCTTAAAAGAGATTTGTCAACCATTCTGTGTTACCATGAGGCAGGGAGGCTGCAAACTGCACACTTCTGCAGTGGGGACAGAAACTCCTGAGAACAGAGATCCATGGGCTGCTGGGGCCACCTCAGCCCTCTCTGCCTCTGCCCCCAGAGCCCTGTACCCACAGCACAGTCACCACATTGCAGTGCTGACACAGTGAAATAGGTCCAACCAAAGCTCTTGGGGCTGGCCAAGAGTGATGTGTTCTTTTGATTTCTTGGGTGATTTTATGCAGATTTGATTGACGTGGTTGGTTTCAGCTGATGGATTCAGTTGTGCAATTTGTTCAGCTTTTAATGAAGTAAGAGCAGCAAAATGCTCCAAGTGTCATGACAGCATGATGAGATGAACTCTAACTTGTCTTCTCATGATATTTCAAAATATGTTGCTACATTTTTCCTCCAGCTGTTTATTCTGCCCATCTGCTGGATGTTGCATTTCTTGCTGGTAATAGGAAATCCAGTCTCAGTGCTCAGAGGTTGATGAGCTTTTTTCTGGGTTGGTTTTTGCTCACAGTTTTAACTTTTAAGGCTTGCACTGAAGCAGCTCATGAGCATGAACATGGACTATTGAATGATACTGCATTTCTCAGAGCCTGCTGGTCTCCAAGAGGAAGCCCTGCTTGATTTCATCCTCCTCCTTCCACCAGCCTTTGTGAACAGATCAAACATTAACCAGAAAGAAAATTAACATTGTTTTGGCCAAAGTAGCATGGGCTCAAGGGCTTGAGGGCACAGTGAGAGGCAGAGGAAGAGGGAAGGTATCTCTTCTCCTGCAGGCAAGCAGTCAAATGAACCTGTTTAGATTACTGATTCCACAACATGACACCACTGTCACCTCCAGCAAGGAGATGGTAACCCAAATATGGCAGGTGGAGATGCCTAAAGCTCTCAGGGTCATCTTTAGCTTTTCTGGCAGCAGATTGTTGTAGCTACTAAATGACTGCTTTGCATCTGCACTTTGGGCCTGGAGAAGATAAATATTATATAGCCAATACAACCTTGTTACTTTGGGAAGAAGGCATTGGGTTGTTACCAAAAATTTGCTAAACATAAAAAAACTCCTTAACACCAATGTAACATTAAGAAGCAGGCATTCTTTATTTGTTCCAGATGCAGAAGGGGATATCTCCTCCAAAATGTCATAGAAATATTCATAGAATGCCTGTCCTCCCTAATATCCTTCTCTGAGCACAGAAATCACACAGTTGGAAGAACACAAGAGAGTGCAGGAAAGCAGGGGTTGAGAGGAGTAGGAACTTTTCAAACTGGCTTTTTTATTAAGAAAGGGCAAGAGTGAACATCCACATCAGCTCTGGGCCATGCCCTCCCACCCATCTATTCCTTACTTCTTTCATCACCAGTGATGCACAGGAAGCTGATTCATCTAAAGTTTCCTGTGACAAAAAATAAAAAAGAGCTTAAGGTATAATGGCGATGCTTCCTCATTAGCATGCAAGTATGTGATGAGCAAACATTTCCTCTCAGCACTGCTGACACCTCTGAGACAACAGCAATTGGATGAGACAATCCATGGGGCTTTTTTGACTATTTCCTTGACCCAAATTGATTTTCTCACCACGGTTAAAATGGAGGTTGTTGGGATGATTTGGCAACCTGCAATGAGTCATCCAGGTTTGGTTTTGTACTGAAGCAGACATACTACAACCAGTAGGTACTTATAATAAGCTAAAAAGAGCTGCTGTGGGAAAATAAGAGACCATTAAAATGATATGGAATTAAAAAGAGCAAGTGATAATTATGAGAAATGTGAGTTGGAGTCACATATAGGGAAGGTATATGAAATAGCACTGAGTACCATGCCAGTAAGTTAGTGTAGACTAATCAAATGTACATATAATGAGGGAAAGTGAGTGAAGTTATAGCAATATTCTTGTTGCTCAAACAGGGGAGCAGAAATCTGTATCAGTGTGCCTCCTGGGTACTCTTACAGCTCTTACAAGCTGCAGGAAAGTGTCTCCAGCTTCAGAAGAGGATGTTTGTGCTTTTCAGGTGATCTTGCTGAGAAGAATAAACAAATAGGGCCAGGAAATGGTCTTTTTTGAATTTAAAGAGGTGTATTACTCAGTTTGGGAGGACTGTCTGAGAATTGATGGAGCCCTGTGGACTTGTTATAAAGACTGGATGATGAAAGAATTGATAACACATGTGAGAATTGAAGCTGGAAAGGCATGTCAGTTAAAAGTGATGCTGGAAATGCAACAGGACTCTGTCTTGTTCTCCAAGTTGTTTGAAATTCTCAGGCATAAGCCTCTTAACACTTGCTGGAAGAAGACATGCTAAAGATTACCAGCCTGGAGGCATTAGGGTATGCAAGGCATTAGGAATGGTAATTACCGTGACCTCATACATAAATAATCATTTAATAACACAGCTGATTTCTCGAGACTTAACAGGGTGCTGTCAGTGTAGAAAACACAAAAAGGAAATTTTTTGAAGCAGGAAATGCCTTCAGTCTAAGAACTATAAAGGAAAGAAGCTTTGAAAAACAAAAAAGCAAGCATTATCGTGTTCCATAAAAAGGCAGTGAAGCTGAGCAAGAGATGCTGCACAAGAACCTGTCGGCAGGTTTTCAGACTTTGCAATGTGAAGTGCTAATGATAAGCTCCTAAACAGAGCAGGCCAGGGCTGGATGATACTGCAAAATATCAGCTCTCACTAGACCAGTATGTTTTTGATACCTTTTCAGATCAGCTGTTTTCCAGTTAGCTGAAATATGAACATAAAGTCTAATTTTGGATATATTTGTGTTGGAAAAGTGGGACTTTATCCATACAATTACTTAAAATGTCTGGTTTGTTATCTTGTTTATTACTCTGTTGTCCAAAATCTCATCAATTTTATGGTCAGCATCAACTCTGGCAGTGTTTCCAGAGCCAGATAAACTGCACAACAACTTTATGGTGTAAGATGTGTAATAACTTGCAATTCATTGTGCAGTTTGACAATAATTATTCATAGGTTGAGCATTTGCAACTTGATAGCCTATTTTAACAGAACTGCAAAAAATGTTCTCACATAAACATTTCTGTAACTAAGCAATCCTAATGAATTTACATCATGTGTGGTAAGTGCTTTTAATTTTTAATTTAAATGTAACTCCGGTTGGAATACCTCTGAAATCATTAATAGAAAGTCAATGAAAAGTCATGAATGCTATTAATTGTGAGTAGGAGTCTGTTTTTAGTCTCTGTTCCCCATGATCCCCCAAGAAGACTTGTTCTTAAAAAAGCTTGGTTTTGAGAATGAGTCCTAGATCTGTGCTGCAGATTTCTACAGGCAGAGATATTTTTAAAGGGACAGGTCATGTCCAGTTAAGGCAGCAATTGAATAGAAAACCAATAATTATTGCAATAGATTTTGATTTTTAGCATATACATTTTCTCAGTTACATATGAAGATTTAAGCAATGAACTATTGATTATTACAGACATTTTCATGCCTGCACTAAAGTTTTTCCCCTTTTCTCATCCAGCATTTAAGAAGTGTCCTTCTGAGGGCAGCACTTAGCTAGAAACAAATGATCCAAAGCTGTGGGTTAGTTTGTGGGGAGAATTGCTTTTGCTATTTACACCAAAGAAAAGGTTCATATAAACACATTCTCAGGCTATCCTGGAAGGAGTTGCAATTAAATGAGTTAAGTTTGTTAGATACAGAATAATGAAATTTGGGCCAAATCTAGTGCTAATAACTTCAGAATTTGTTTCCATAAACTCTTAATTAAGAAGCCACTGAGAGGGTTGGTGACTCTGCTGTTTAAATCATTTTGTTTCAGCACTCAAGCCATTCATGTCTGTTTAACACTGTACAAGGCATCCCCTGAGCTTCCTTGCAGGACAGTGAGGTTTTTGAGGAGCTTACATCATACTGTAGGAGTATTTTTTATTTTTTTCTGAGGGCACAATTTTGTGTTGAAGTGTAACTTCTTTATAGTTTCCTTTGTTGACTGAATTTTCCAATTCAGTGTCCACAACAGCTGAAGCCTGTGAGAATTCCCTGTGAATTACAACGTTGTGTGGAACTGCAGCAGATATGAAGCTGCTGTGTCAGAAAATATGAAGCACTTTCCCCAAGTATACATCTGCAATTACATTTATTTTAAAACTTGAAAGAGAAGTTGAAATTGAGGCTTTCTTACAGCTTTTTTCTAATCTGTGTTTTTCAATCTCCTCTCTTTTTGCCTGAGGATTGATAATATATATTGTGCCCAGAGGGTACATTTGTTTGTTACAGAACATCTCATGAGCCATCATTTCCAAGCTGCTGGACTGCAAAGCCAAGCTGAGTAGATTCTTAGTTTTCTTTTAAATGTCACTGACTTCATTTTGGGTTTGTAGAGACTTTTTTCCTATGATCTTGACAGCGAGCTTTCTCTTTGTGTCTCTTCATTCTTTTATTATTTCAGTATAACTTACAGTTTTGCACATAAAAAATTGAAGGGCTGTGCTCCTCTCACTTCTTCCAGATAGAGAATTCCTTTGCTGTGATTTGGGGTACTTGGAGGTAGGCTGTTAAATAAAAGACTGAAGGGGCTGGATGACTTCAGATGGGATCAGTGGCTTATGAGTGACTCTGAAAAGTTGATCATTGCTTCAACTCCCACTGGTGTGAGGGAGGCTGGGTCAGAGTCTGCATAAAGCAGCAGGATGAAGTCTCTGCACTACTCCAAGACGTGGCAGGACCACCATTGTAACCATCCAGTAGGAAGTGGGCAGTTGGATAATTCTCACTGTCCTCAGAACCCACGTGGCAGCTGGAAGACCTTGAGGTGAAGAAGACTCAGCTTTGCCTGATCACATGTAAGCCTTTCTCTCCAGGACAATTGAGGCACCTTAAAGGAAGACAGAGGGGTCCCTAAATGGACCATCAGCAGAAAGTCCCTGGCATTTCTGCTGCCCTGTTTAGATGAGTCACACCAAATATTTCCCAAAGCAGGACTGTGTTCATGTCTCACCTTTCTCTGCAGGCTCCATACCATGATAGTGTAACTTACTTCATAGTTATAGTTACGCCAAATTCTTTATCCTATGTTTCACTGGAGCAGAAATAGATTAGAGGCAACTTACCAATCACAGAGAGCAGCAGAGAGAGTTCCAACCCCTTTTAGAAAAGACCAGAAGTTTCTTCCTGCTCCTCCATCTCTTCCTTCTCCAGAAGGTATCAGGCACAATACAAGAACTCTTGAAATGGTATTTGTTGGTGGTTACCACTATTTAGTCATCAAAACATTTAGTCAGTTTTTAAAGTCATGAATGAGACTACTGATGTCAATAATAAATCATTCATTTGTTTCAGAAGTACTAAATCAATTTTTTCTGGTATTAAGCCTGCAGAGGGGCAAATGTTAAACCAGCCATAAAATACATCACTACAAAGTGTCAATTTCAATTCTAACTAGGATCCTTTGTCTTAACTTCTATTAGTAATTGATAACAGGGAAAAATTAATATCACTCTTGACTCAAATCCAAATTCTCCTCAGTTTGAGATGGCTGTATGATTTGACAGAGCTGGAAGAGGAAGGGAAGAAGTTAAGTGATAAGGTGGGGAACTCCAACAGCTGATGTGTTCCTGCCAGGTTTCTGTTTTTTCAGATCTGTTTTAGGAGGTCCTGTCCCCTGCTCTTTGCATGGGGCTGCTCTAGCCATGAAAGGCAGAATCCTTCAGCACTGGGTGAAGGGGGAATGAAAAGTTTCTGAGAGTGAGAAGTTCTTGCAATGCTAATACAAAGCTAAACTGATCCTTGTACTGACAATAGAAAAATAGTCAATACATAAACTCTGACTTTTATCCTTTCCATCCTGGATAATGGATCCTTTTTTGAGAAATATCTTAACTTTGAATCCTGCTTAATTTAAACTGCAAGCTGTATTAAACCTTTCTAAAATACCACTCAAGACAGCTGGATTTTGTTGATGGGTGAGGGAAAAGAGAGTTGCTTATCTGAAGACTCATTCTAAGTACAAACTGTTTGAGTGAAGCAAGTGGAGCTGAGTAGATCCCACTTTAGAAGAAGTCTAGTTATCAATTTCCTGTACCACTTACGCTGAGAGCACTCTTGTTTTCTTTCATTCCACCCTGAAATCACAATAACAGCTCGACATCCGGCGTAGAACTCAGTTGTTAATTCCCAGGGGCTGGAAAACCACTTCTCTTTACAAACAGAGGGAGTGCTGCAATAGCTGATACACTCCCTTTGGCACCTGAACTTGAATTCCTACTGCATTCATTGACAGCAGGCTAAGACTGTGGAGTTCACAGTTCCAGTCAGGTCTTGGACTTTACTGTAAATAACATTTAAACATTTTTAAATTGAGGTTGTGTTTAAAAGGTGGAAAATCACAATTGAATTCTTGCAATCAGGCTTCTCCAGAAAAGTGCTTTCTAATATCTATACATCATATTTGCTGTATTTATAGTATTTACCCATTTCTGAACTTGAAATCCCAAATAGTTCTAGTTCTCCTAACTTCTGAAATTGCGATGCTGTAATAATGTGTTGCCTTTTTTCTTAGTTTTAAATAGGAACAGTTGGTGAGAAAACATCCAATATCAGAAAAGCAAAAATTATTTTGTCTTTTACCAGAATAATTTCATATTTGATCTTATAATTGAGCACTATCTCTTGTGATTGGGACTTTTTAAAATAGCAATAACAGAAAATAAGATATATGGTACTTTTATCCAGTTATTTTTTTAATATTTGGAAAAAAGATATTGAAGCAAACAGGATTATCTCTGTGCTTTAATAACCTCTGTGGAAATGAGTAAAACTACTTTAGGATATTTAGCATTTAAAAGACTTCTTAGACTTGTAGGAATGCTAAAATACAACCAGTTTCATGGTCCTGTTTGGCAAGTTTTTGACCTCTGTGTTAACTAGATTCAAAACCTCTTCTGTAACCTTGCATCTAAAACAGTTTTCTTGCATCTATTGCAGTGTAACAACCCAAGAGTAAATGAGGAGGGAGCAAGATAAGCAAGAAATTAATTTCTTGGAATGGTTGTAGAATAACCCAAATAATTAGCTAGGTAGAAAAATTACTATTGATTTGAGCAAGTCTGGCTATGGACAGATGCAGGCAGCTGCCTGAGGAAGAAAATCACAGCTTTGTGCTGCAGAAATTAATTTTGCTGTAGGCCTGACTTGGATTGGCTCAACAGTGGTAGAAGGACAGCTCATGAATAGGGTTTGGCTGGCAGGGTTTTGGAAATGGGGGCTACAAGGGTGGTGCTGTGAGAAGCTGCCAGAAGTTTCTCCCATGTCCAATGGAGCTGATGCCACTGGCTCCAGGGTGGGCCCAGGCTGGGCCCATCACCAGCAGCAGTAATGCTTTTATAGTCTATTCAGAAAGAGGGGAAAATATTGTGCAACTTGCACAATATTGTACACCCAGAGTGAGAGGAGTGAGAGCAACCTTTTCCCAAAAAAACTGCACCTGCTGCCTCTTGACTCACCTTTCAGATCACAAGTTCTGGTAAGAACCTCAAGGAAATACCCATTCTGTACAATTGTGCAGTCTTAAGGAAACTTTTCCTTGACACTATACAGAAAACTCACCAAAGATAAGACCTGAGAGTACAAACTTGGTGTCCATGAGTGAGAAGCCTGCTCACCATGAATCAGGGTAGAGATTTTAAGCCTGGGTCTGTTTTGCTGCAGATCTGTTTTAATAGCTAAGCTCACACAGAACTTGTTGCAGTGGATCATTCTCTCTTAACATCTTTAGTCCTGTTCTGCTATACATAAGACTTTGCAATTCAAAACTGTTCTTTTTTTATTATTATAGGTGAGGAATGAAATAAGTTCACATTAGAGGTGTTCTTTCATCTTTATTTTGACTCTCCAAGATGAGTCAGAGGACCCTAACTATACTTAAATCAGATCCACTTTGTGAATGCATTTGGACCATCCATCAGAGATGAAGGCTCCATAAAGGAGGCTGACAAACTAGCCAGGCATCTGATTAGTCACAGAATAATTTCAATGGCTAATCAAATGAATGAATCCTTACTTGATTACACTTCAGTTTTGTATCAGCTAATCATGAAACCAGAAAATACACTAATGGATGCTAGTTTCTGACAGCACCTGTGCACAGGTACAATTGCTGTAATTTGGGAAGAAGAAGGGAGGGGGCAGCACTAATTTCCTAATCAAGAGCTGAGACAAATATCAAGCTCTAATATTTTTAAGCAATAGTTTGTTTTTCTCTAGAAGAAAACTGGAGCTTTTCCAGGATTTGGAGATAAATCAGTGGTGGGATGCTGGCATCAATCCTCCACATCTCCCAGTACACTTTTTTTTACATGTATACATTGATCCTCAGTAAATTTTCTCTTCATGGTGAAAAAATACCTTCTTGGGACATTTTTTAGTAAATGAGACAGTACAATCTTTCCCTCACTCATCAGGTCTCTTTTCATACTGACTGCTCAGGAGATATTAGCAGGGACAAGGATGGTCCCTGCAGAAAAACAGAAAAAGTTTGTTGTGTGTGTGTGTCTGCAGAGGTTCATGTTCTTTTGGTCCTCCTGATGTCTCAGAAGATTTGGTCTCAGATGTAAAAGCCACAAGTTATCATATGGGGGAGATACTTCTGAGTTCTCTCCACCAAGGTCTCTGACTAAAAATATGTTAAAAGTTATAGGAACTCTTGCTTGGAGAAAATCCCATTGTGCTCTGTGATTGTAGAGAAAGCAGCAGTCCCTGGCCCAGCAAGTGTATTGTGTAAAACTGTATGTTTTCTTTTCACAGAAAAAGGTAACAAAAGGGAAATATTGGAGCAAGAAAGGGAGATAAAGAACATCAGGTTCTACTTTTAATATACCCTGGACTTGTCAGTCCTTTGTTGTATGCAGAGAAGAATTTTGGTACTGAGTTATGAGCAAGATCTGACATCTACATTCACAATGAATCCCACAGAGCAAAGCCATTCTTGAAGCTTTTATTGTCACACTTCCTCTAGTGAAGTATCTCATGAGAAACAGACTGAAAATAAGACTGAGCCCTGAATCCTGAAAAGTGGGTGCTACCTTACAGAAGTCACCCTTCAGTTGCTGTGCAGTGTTAGTGTCAGGAGAGCTCCAGGACTTGGGGCTTGGATGCATTATTCTGAAACTATTGCTAACAGAGCACAGTCCTCACAGGAATGGCTTTAAAACCTCTGCCAATCAATACTGTCCAGTTCTTTGAAGAATTCTTAATTTAATGCTGCTTACCTACACAGTAAATGTCTCTGAAGTCTAAGCAGAGAAAATAGAGAGACCAAGGGCAGCTGGATTAGCAGCATTAAGCCATGGTCAATCTACTGCTTGCATTTTAATAGCTTTTGCAAAAGTGGAACGCTAGATTTGCTGCTGTATCACTGTACATCCACTGAAATTGCCAGAACTGTGCTGATTTCTACAGGCTGAGGGCTGCTCCCAAGACTTCCAGCAACAGCTGTTTCAAATAGCTGTGTTTGATCTGTCTTCTGAAATACAAAACCAACAAATAATTTAGATGCAATCTATCAGTGCTGGTTAATATGTGTAATATGTCATAAATATCTCCTAAACACCACTCAGCTTCATTTCCTCATTGACTTAAAACACACTCATCCTGGATCTTCTTTAACTTTTCATACAAGATCCTAAGTTGCAAAAAAAAAAAAATTGGAAAACACATAGATAAACATTTCATTAAAAAGGTATGGTGTTACCAATTGTTATTTCATTATTCATATAATATCTGTATCTGAAAATAATATTAGTAATTATAATAATAATAATCCTGAACAAACAACCAAAAAGGCACCATGGGAAGTGCCTGAAGTTATTTGAGGGTGGAAACTCAGTTGCTAGAATCACATGTGGTGTTATTTGGGATTTTTTCCTACATCTCATTTTAAAAGAGGGGAATGGATGGTCCATCCTACAGTGAACTGAGCACTTTTTCAGACCTGCTAAGTAAACTTCTGGTCCACTTCAGAGACATTAAAGATTTCCAGGTGCCTCAGAATAGATACTTGGTGCTTCTCAGGATCTCGGTACCATATGATAAGAACAATAACTGTGTTCACCACCATAAACAGGGTTTTTTTTATTTGTGACATGAGTTAGAGGTTAAGAAAATATGGATAATTTTTCCTATTAAAAAAGTAGTGATGTTCTGGAGGAATTCCAGAGGAAGGAAAATTTTTCATTTCACGCTGTCATAACACGTGGTACTCCCTTCATATTCCTGGCTTCCTTATTCATCAAGTGTGGTCTTTTGCCTCTTTTCTCACCTGAGGGAGTACAATGTTCTGTTCTGTCCAGATCATAGCCTTGTGCATCCTGAATATCACACTTCTTCCCTGCTCTTCTGCCTGTCCTTTTCATCTCTGGCTATCTCTTGGCATGGTGTTCTGGGCATTGTGCTAACACCAACCATCCAGTTTCTTCCAGAACTCCCTCATCTTCCATCAATACCAGACATGATCTTCAAGGTCATTGTTGTCTCTTTCATTGGATCTCTTCCATTTATTTCAGGAGGAACTGGAGAAGTAATTTTTCAGCTTGTTTTCCTAGAGATTCCTGAAACAACAAGGAAAGAAAGCAGAAACGCAACTGATAAATATTGACTCTGTTTACCTTCTCTCTCTTCATCTTCTTGTCCATTAACAGAGAAATAGGAAGCAACAGGAGAAGGGAATTACTGCTAGTTGCAGATTCAAAAGGAATATGAAGTCCATGAGCACCCTCTGTTCCATACTTGCTCCATGCAGAGCAAATAGTCCACTGGCATGCTGACTGAATAATTAGCTTTACACAGTACCTAGCAAATGGTGGTCATGGACCAGAACCCCCTGTGCTTGCTGCACTGTTAGCAGAAGGAAAAAAGAAATTAGAGGACAGTCACCACTACCAGAGCTTAAATCCAAACTATAAGACAGGAGACACCAGATGGAGATGGACAGATGGTGAAGTGCAAAGCAACTCCTAAACAGTTGATAAGCATGAAGGCAAACAGTATCAGCACACCAGCTGCCTAACATTTGTCCATTAGAGATGTCAAGCCAAGGAATGGGTTAAGAATGGTTCTGAAGGATAATGGGATAGCTCTGTGGATGCTTGGGGGGGAAAAAGGCATCCCAAGTGGGGATGGCAGCAGGGAATAGTTAGCCTGCAATTCGTGTTAACATCCAGTGGAGGCAGGAGTTGTTGTTTCCAGTGAGGGGTAGGCTGAGAAGGGCATGAGAGTGAGAACAAGCATTTTACCAAGAAGTGAGACCTGTGAAGGGGGAAAAAGAGAAGGGTACCAGAGGCACCATGAGAAGCTTGAAGAGTTTTTGTGTAGATGAAAATGAGGCAAAAGTTACACTTGCAATAAAAAAAAAAAAAAAGCTGAAAGCTGTAAGTCTGCGTGATTTTTAGCATCTTTTTAGAAAGAAAAGGCATTTTCACAGTTCTTGTGTAGAAAGGATCAAAGCTTTGACACATCTCAGGCTCCCTTCTCAATGTTTGAGTGACAGGCAAAATACATCACAAGAGGCAGGAAAGAAATAGCAGGGTCACATGTAGTGGAGTAAGGGGGCTAACAGCAATATTTTAGTCATCCTTATTGTGACATAACAGTTAAATATTTGCAAGGAGATGCCAGGGAGAAAGGCCAAGATGCTGTTTTGGGTGGTTAGAGGTGGATAAACACAAGCTGGAGAGGTGGATATCTGTGCTACATGGATGGCAGTCCATGCAAAGGCATCATTTGTGTCTTGCTCACAGCTCTAAGTACCAAAAGAGAAGGAAAAAGGGACCTTGGCTGGGTGTTGGGCACTTTGAAAATTTTGGAGTCCCAAGAAGCAGACCTTTAAAGAACACCCTGAGTGAACAGGAGGCAGTGAGGGATGCTGGCACTGGGCGGGATTTCATGAAACGTGATAACTTTCACTGTGATTGGCTAAAAAGCCAGGGAACTCCCCTGATGCTTAAATGACTCCACTGGGAGAACCTGGCCTTTCACAGATGATGTGGGTTGGTTTTTGTTGGTTTTTTAATCCTCCATGGCATTTCCCTTTTTTTATGAGTGACTGCATAGCAGTTAGTCCATTTAACTGCAGCTGCTCGCCCTTCTCCGAGGTGTTTTGAGAGTGGAATAGATTAGGGATTTAAACACAGGTGATAGCAGCATTGCCTGGAATGAGCAGAAATGTAATATTTATAACACAAGCATATTGGTCTTTGGGTGGATAAGTGGTTCATAAAATTCAGTGCAGCATGATGCGAAGTAATGTAGCCAATTACTAAAAGAATAAGCACGAAGATTGCAGCCTAAATAGGGACACAACAAGGAATTCATTGTGAGAAAAGAACCCAGAATGGACTGCAGATAATAGAGTAAACCATTAGCACTCCTTCCTGGTAACAATAAAAGAAATGAGGAAGGGCAAGCAAGTTTTTGAAATATAATCTGGCAGTGTGGTGTATAAAGCTGCAGGAATTGTTCTGGCCTGCTGCTGGTCTCAGTAGAAAACAGTGCTCAGCTCCAGCCACTTGGTTACAGGGGGTTATTGAGAAGGTGCTGCAGGGGCAATCTGGGATGATTTAGTGACTAAGACGTGATTTATAAAGAAAGTTTTGACTTATTTTTCTTCTCTTCTTAAGGGAAGGAAAAATTCCTATGCAAGTATGCAAGATCCTGAACTAGTGGGAGTGGATCAATGCTAAATACAGGGGCCATACACAAACTTTAAATAAGAGGGCTTTGATTAGTGTTAGGAAAGAAAATACAAGCAGATTTTCAGCAGAAGACAGAGCTTTATGAAAATGGTGAGAAAGACAATAACTTTATCCCAGGCCACATGAAAAATATTTGAGGAAATTATTATAAATGTGTAGAAGGGATTATTAAAATTCTTCCTCTTATTTTTTAAAATAATAAATCCTGAGCCAAGTATTAGTTCTTATATTTGTTACATACTGGTGAAGATACCCCCATGCAATAGAGACAGACAAAGAGATCCCTCTCAGCTGAGCACTTAAGACAGCAATTTCACAGGGACAGTTTAGCTCTCAGCAACCAAAAAGAAAAGAATAGTTGGCCTATCTCTCAAAGGAGATAAGAATATAAACAAAATATCATGTCCCAAATTTGTTACAGCTATACTTGCTTTCAGTATTAGCACCTGGATTTCCTTGTATGGATTCCTCTTCTGAAAATTAATCAGGTAGGAGATCTTCTTTTGAGCTGTAATAGGGAAAATTGTCCAGAATACAGAATCTGAAGACCTGAATAAATTTAAATGTACATGACATTTCTGGTCTGTCATTTCTTTAGTTTATTCCCTCAGATAGTACTCATGGTACAAATACCTTCAACTGACCAAATGAATTAGATTTTTTTTCCAGACCTGCACTTTGCTCAGGTGACCTTCTTTATTGGTTTACATTGGACCTGAACATCCTCTGGCAGCACAAAAAGGCAGGAGATTGTTATGTATGGACACCTTCCCAAACTGAGGGATGATGCAGTTCCATCCACACCACTGCTGTACCCTGCCTGTGGCCCAGCTCTGAGCTTTTTTTTCTAAATAAATAAATTCAGTGGAGGAGAGAGAAAGGTGCTCTGAAAAGGTACAGGAGAGTGTTGGAGTTGGTGTGTACCACCTCAGAGATTCCAACAGAAGCAGTACACTCCTGTATTCCCTCAGCAATGGGATGGCTGGCTCTCCTTCCTTCTGACCAGAGGTACTGCCAGATAAATACAGCAACAAACTGTAAAGTGACTGACAGATCCTGCCACAGGTGAGGAGACAAAAGCCAGTGGTATGAATAAATGTTAGGGGAAATGATGCAATTTTGAGTAAAATGTGTAACAGAGATTGAATAGATTTCTAAAGGACAATTTTTGGCAGGAGAACATATTCTAGATTTTAATTTAATGAGCTGGTATCAAAGGTTTACACACAGATGGGTTGCATGCACTGAAGTGAATTTAGGGTGAATGTAAGAAAATCAAAAGTATTACTCTGAAGTGAATCTATCAGAGAGGAGAAAACACTAAATCTGTGAACTCTTCCTGTGTGTTATATCCCATTCACTTCAGCAGGAGCCTCATGAAGAAAGGTCTGTAGGAATCATTCTGACAGAATTCCTTAAATGCTCTCAAACTTTCCATCTCAAGTTGATAAAATTTTTGAGTCACTGACTGCCTTATTTAGTCTGTGGGTTTAGGTGCAGCAAAAGAAATAGGTTTTAATGCTTGTATTAGAATTATGGTGAAATGTGTGTTTGCTCATCAACCCCTAGACATTGCAGCATGGGATTGTGTTAGTGTTTTCCAAAGACAGTTGTGGTGACAGTGAACCTCCTTGGAAATACTTGGAATGCCTGTGCACAAGTCTTCACAGCAGTCTCATAGGCTTGGAACCTGCTGCCATTTATTTTATTGCTAATGTGGTAGATAGATTTTCTGAGAACAAGACTGTTTGCTAAAAA
Source organism: Peucedramus taeniatus (assembly GCA_013400575.1). NCBI lineage: Eukaryota > Metazoa > Chordata > Aves > Passeriformes > Fringillidae > Peucedramus > Peucedramus taeniatus. The sequence goes on along the minus strand of WBNO01031926.1, from coordinate 340,635 downwards.
TTAAAAATTATATTAAGATGCATTTATTAAAAAAAGCAAACTGGGAATCTCTATTTATGGAAGAAAAATGTTGGGTGGCTGTTAGCAGCTTTATGTCTGGATTTTTGTCTGGTTCTCTGAACTTGGACTGTAATGTCTGCAGAACAGCAGCAGACCAAATATAAGGGGATTCTCCAACCACATCCACAAAGGTTGGGCTTTAAATGAAACTACACCTCTCTAAATATTTTTGTAGCTTGGAAGTACCATCATAAATTTTTAATTTATTTTTTTAAAACCCATATGCCCTTTTTATTACTGTTGGTAGCTGCAGAGGCCTACTTGCAAGTGAAATACAACATTTCAGCATTTGGCTTCTCCTCAGCCCTGAATAACTGCTTTACAATCTTCTCCTCTTTGTTGATGCTGCCAGAAGTGACTCTGATCTTTTGTTTGCTTGGAGTGGTTGCATTTCCCAGCCAGGAACTTCCAGGATCAGCCAAGTGAAGCTCCTGCTGTGCAGGGAAGCTCCCTTACTCCTTGGCAGAAACATTGCCTGGATCCAGCTCCAGAGAGCAAGGCACACACCCTGGTGTGTGATCCCAAAGGATTGCCAGGGGATCAGGGGCTGCCTCTGGTGCCCCACACAGACTTGGCTGCTGGGTTCACTTCTCCTTTGGGATTGGGATCTTGACATGGATGCTCTGCTCTCAGCACTGGTACAAAGTCTTTGTGACACTGGGCAGGTGGAGTGAACTTTTCAGTGTGATTATTAATCAAATGCTCTTAGTGACAATTACATCATATGCTTTTTCTTAAGTATATTTACAGATTTATATAGAAGAAAGCCACTTTGCCATTTTGGGGGAGATTCGCTACAAAACTGCTGTAATATGCTGTATACTCATAAATGTGACATTTTTATATTCTCTAGGTCTTTTAACAGCTTTATGAAAGATATAGACAGCTTAATGAAATGTGAAATATACAGTAAAACTACTTCTTCCCATGCAGTAAGATAATAAGATGTTACATTGCTCACAGGTCCAATTTTAAATTTAAATATAACTTCATTTAATTTTACTTTGCAATCAGGTAAATTAATGAGAGCGAATCAAAACAATATGCTGTAATTACATTTGAAAATTATTCCTTCTGTCCTTCAAGAGAGTTCTTTCTGTTGAAGATATTGAAATTTTGTGTCTAAATATAAAATGCAGTAACATCTGGTTCTAATTGCTGGTTTAAATAATATAGACATTTAGACAGATATTTCATGCTTTTCAAAGGAGGCTTTTAGTAGGATGTTTGGAGTCAAAGGTTAGAAAAAATTTTATGCCACTAAAAATAGCTGATATTCCGTTTGTGTTCTAGATCTAAAGGATCTTTTACATAAAAGATTTTTTTTTTGCTAAAATATAGTTGCTTTAACTTACTTTGTTTGGAAAAAATGACCAGGTTTTATGCTTTTTACATCTGCACTTTATTGGTGCATGTGAACATTGAGCAGAAAAATGTTGGAACAGTTCATTTCTAGACCCAAATATTGTTACATTGTCCTCAAGGTCTCTGATTTTCAGCACAGAATCTTGTCATTCCCAAATTATGTATATGAAATCTTCTACTTTCTTGTACCTTGCCACTTATTTTCCCAAGAAAATAAGTTGGACATATCAGCATCAATGCTAAAGTGATTTTGGTGTCAAGCCACATAATCACAGTGAGTGCAAAGGTGCTTTAATTGGGCTTTAATACAGAAATTAATTTAAGCACATGCAGAACTCTAAAAATATTGAGAATTTGAAAACTCTCAAGACTGTACTAATGTCATCTATAGAACTACTTTTCCTACTTTTAGTATAGAAGGGCTTGGCTGGAAAAGTGGGTTCATGTTTCGCTGTGAAGGGATCGAATTTTGTGGCCATTCTGACCTTTCCAAGGCATGTGTTAGTTTGCTTCCAATCTGTTCAGCCACCTGGATAAAAGACCTACAAATTCAACCTCATAGAGCCCACATGATTCATTGTCCCAGGCAGCAACATTTATTAGCACTCTTGAAAGAATCTCCTCCCTCCCCATCCCACTGACCCCAGGCCACCTTCATGCAAGCCTGCACTTCATTTATTGTCAGAAATTCTGAGGAACAAATCTAAGCAAAACAAGTTATGACCTGATCTCTCCCTGCTGCATAACTTTTCCACTTAGGCACAGGGACAAATTGGAAAACCAGAGGAATTATGGAATGCAGTAGTAGTGCCTCATGCACTAAAAAGTCATAAACTGATCAAAGGCTGAAAATATTAGAGCCCTGGTAAGGAAATAAATGCACTGATCCAGATGGTACAAGCACTTTGCCTCACTGTCCTCAGACACTCTGAGACTTCTCACTCTCTACTACACAAAACTCTCCCAATTCTCTCTGGCAGCAGCTTAGATCAAGAATAATTTTTCTCTTCATAGCCAAAATGTACCATCTGACATCTACACATTGGGCATTCAAGGGAGAAGCTTGTACTGTCCAGCAAGAAAATCCTGACGTGAAAAATTCACACCTTTCCCATCTGGGCCACCCGTGCTCCAATTCTCTGTAGGGTTTGCCTGGAATATCATTCAGGAAATCTTCTCTTTTTCCTGTTGCCTGTAAGAGGAGGTTGCAGGTGGCTCTAGAGCTGTAAATGCAGTTGTGGTGTTGGTGCAGATTACTAAGAAACCTCTGTCAGAATCTATAATTGTGCTGAACTTTAATACAGCAATGGATACCCAAGGAAAGAGCTTTTGAGGGAATCAGAACAATTTGCATGTCTTGTGTTTCCTTTCTTACCTCTAGATGATTTCTATAAAAATTTTCCAAAGGCTGTTACTTGCCAGGCCAAACACCTTCAGAGGACTGCAGTTCTGGTGAGGGTCCTTCACATCTTCAGGCTTTAGAGTAAAACCTGGATTATTAGAGGAGACAGGAAAAAAAAAACCCACCCTTCTTTTGCTGCCACTCATTGTTTAATGGGACACTAGCAGGTGTATGATAGTTTTACATCTTCCTTTAGAATGTAAAAGAATTCTAGCCAGAAGCAGGACCAAGAGATGGAAGAATAAATACTCTGTTCCAGTAGCATGGGCCATTTCTCTGCCATGATCATTTAAATTCAGAGAAATGAGATGGCCCCTTTTTAGGAGATATGAAATCATTATGCTTTCTGCCTTGCTAAATTTCGTGGGGAAGCTGGTAAATTATATATTTACCTTCTTCTGTTACTTCTAGTAAAATAAAACATTACTTTGAAAAAAGAGAAGAAATCATAAATTGCAGATAGCAATTTATAACTAAATAAATAAAATAATTTTTAAATGCTCAGCCACCTATGTTTGTTTTTAATGCACGTTACTTGAAATTTAATTGCTTAGATGGTTGTACTCCTGTGATTATTATTAGTTACCTAACAATCATTCACATCCTGCTTTATTTTGAATGCTTGTTGTGTTACACTCTGCTAATACTATATTGTTTCAATTGTGTGGGTTTTTTTCCTACTTCTGCACAGGGAATATAGATTATTTTATTGCTTCACTGGGTACTAGAAAGGTCTGTCTTTTATGATTGCTGAAAATCTGTGTACAGAGCAGAAAATGGCACTGCATGTTTCAAACCAGTGATTTCAGTTGCTGAGGCTGTGGTAATGAATGTTGGTGTTTGAGTGCTCTGATAAAGATAACATCACTGCTGCAGGAGGCACAAATCATCATGTATTCCCACGCCATGGCATGAAGGAAGCAGCCAATGTTTTTCTGGGGGTTTTATTTCTATTTTATTTGCTTGAGAAAAATACAGAGAATCCTGTACTTAAGAGCCATGTTGGTTTAGATCCCTAAAACCTTGACAGCAGCAAAATAAAGTGCTTAAACCCCATCAAAGCCACTGAAATCTAAGCTCATACCAAACTTCACTGCACTAATGTCTTGGAGTGGTGACTTTTTGAATAAATTTGAGATGCTTAAATTTACACTCAGTTGTCCATTTCCTTCTCACTGCCTTGTGCTTTCTGTGCTAATATTTTAGTTCTTCATATGACCCACTCTAATTTTCTTGATATCCAAGCCTCTGTGAAGACCTAAACATCATTCAGGAGGTATTTCAGGACAGTTTTAAGTTCATTCTTTTATAAGTCATTTAAGCTCCAGTGTAATTTTTATTAAATGCTTCCATCTCATTGAACACAGTGCAACTTTAGGCACACAGTGAAGTTAAGCAGTGTTGGTTAATGCTTTCCTGAGCTGAGGATTTAGGTGGTGGATAAAGATCTCCTGGGAGCAGCTTCTGTCACTTACCATTTCTGGAGCCCTGTGGCACACTCCTTCCCCTGTTCTGTTTACCACCATTCATCCATCAGAGGAGCAGTTGGGTGCATTTCTCTATCTGTTTTAAGTCCAAGGCACCTGACTTTGTTAAGCAGTTTAAATGTTGGCTAATTCACTTGCTTTGATGGAAAGGAACGCAAAAAAGCTTTTTGAAGTGTTTAAATGGATCTATTTGCAGTGAGGAATTGGCTTATCTTGCCCAAATTAGAAGCTAATGATTAGTTCTCTTCCATTTTGTTAAACCATATTTCTGCAACAGAAAAAGTTGTTATTGCTTGAGCACCTCATGCATGTCCTGGCAGAAAGCTCAGAAGGTGATGACCTTGGACAGGGAGGTGATGGTGCAGGCTGGGATCAGCACAGGCTGTGCCTGGAAGGAGATGTAAGGTTATAACTTCAGAGTTTTCTGCCTTGCAAAGAGCAATAACCGCTTTGATACTGACTGATCAAAATGTCAGTATTGAAAAATACTGGAAATAAATTTGTGTTTTGCATTTCCAAGAGACTGAGTGCTGGATGCCAGGTTTCTGTCTGGTTGCTTTCTGGAGAACCGTGCCTGAAATGAAGCCTTAGCAAGATTCCCTATGTCCAAATACATGTTTGGGTCTGAGATTTTTAATGTAATTAAGATTTAAGCACCACGTGAGTTTCTTGCCATGAGGAGCTTTATTAGCTGCTTTGAGTAGGTCAGGATTCAAATACTGCTTTTCATGTTGTTTCATATATTTGACCTTCCAAATACATCTTTACTTTCCAAATACATCTTTCAAGTGTAGTAATGTTTGTATCAAATTAATCTGAATCTTCTGTTGCCCTGGAGGCTGACTGAAATGTGGGTCAAGTCTGACATCAAGTGGTCAGACACACTCCATTCCCAGTGGGACTATTATCACAGTGCTGCTCCTGGGGTCTTGTAAGAACTGCTGGCTCCATTTCTTTACTCCATGTTTTTTCTTCTGTTAACAGGATTTCTCAGTGCTCTTCCTTCTCTGGTTTCCACCAAGGTCATGGGGTGTCACTGCTGACAGACACATGAGGAATCATATTAGTCTTGCATTAGATATTGCAGCTGCTGAATCTGTCAGCAGAATGATGGGATCGTGTAAATAAAGCCTTGTTGACTTGGCACTGCACATAAGACCTTTATGCACTCTGCCTTGTTTACCCAATATATTTTAACAGGATCTAGGTCTTTTAAAAAGCAGTCCCAGCTCTTGAGGCACCAACTCCTCCACCTGTGCAGATTTTGCAGTGTTATCAATAACTGCAAAAGCACTTATCACTTACATGTTTCTTCTTCTTGTTTAAACACATTGCAAACATCAATTCTGTTCATTGCTCGTGCCTCTGAAGAAGATTAATTAAATTGTTCATGTCATGATATAGGAGAGAAAGTGGAGATCAGAGAGAATTTAAATCTTTGAGTTGAGACCTTTAAGTTTTCCTGGGTGCAGGTCTTGGGTTCAGTCCTCTGGCACACTGGGATGTGACCTTCATGTTTTAATGGTATTTGTACCCACACTGACCCTGGAATACAAGGTTCAAGTTCAGCTCCTCCTGCTCCTTTCCTCCAGGGTGAGAAGGCATCCTCCAGTAGCCAGAGGGACACTCTTCACCTCCATTTTCAAAGATCAGGAGACACAGTTTTGTCTTTTAAAAGAACAACAGAAGACAGGTCATAAGCTGTACAATATAAACTTTTTATCTGCACAACTGATTCATTTGTAACTGTAACACTGGTGTATTTCTATACCCTCTGCATAAAACAAACATCACAAAGGTCAGCCTTTTTGTATACCTTGTAACTGAGTCAGCAATGCAAATACAAAGTTTCCATTTCTCCATAAATGCCACAGCTTGATAAGATAAAACACCATGTTTGTGCCTCTGGGCTTCTCAACTACCAGTTTGCACCTGGACACCTTTGTTTAAATTAATCTCAGAGGTAAAGCCTTCACTTCAGTGTCTTTTTTTTCTGCTGCAAATTTTGGTTTTTAGTCTGGATCAGTAGTTTCACAGGGATCTTAAGCTGCCATAGACCAGTATTCATGCTAGAAAATACAGCCCTTCCCCTGGTTCAGCATGGTTGTTTTTGCAGCTCCACAGTGTGCTGCATTGGGGAATTGTTATAGAAAAACAAAACAAAACTAACTCAAAAAACCCACAAACAAAACTCCCTGCCAAGACTTCTGCACATCTAATTCAGAGATCCATTGTAATTTAATTCAGTGCCTAATGGTGGGTTTATCCTATGTGAGCAGAGCTCCCTGTTTGAACTGTTTCTTATGATAAAAAGTTTTTTGTGTGAAGTAAATGATCACCTTTCATGTTCCCAGTGTTATCTGGGCAGCCCAGGTCACTGAGGAGAAGGGCAATGTGGTCTCTTAGGTTTAAAAGGCCTAAAGTGCCCTTATCTGGGAATAGCTCAGAAATGAAATCAGGTAAATGACTGAGCTCTGTGCTTAAAAAGCAGTGCTGTAACTTTTTTCCCCCTCAATAGCCTCTATTTTTATGTATTTGGAAATGTTTCAGTTGCTATCAATCCAATTTTGAGTTCGTTATCTTTAGTCCTCTATAGTTTCACTGACTAGATAAAATTATGTTGAATATGCTGAATTTTAAATGCCTGCTTGCACATTCATGGATTCATCCTAGTAAAAATTAATGTCTAAAATAATTATTATAATTTAGAATAGTTTCTGCTTACAGTGTGTGATTTGTACTAAATCATACTATCACTGAAATCCCAAACCACACTGACTAGTCCCAGCCTTAGTCTTAGGATCCATACAACAGTCAGAAGATAGAAGCTCTTGCTCCAAAGAGCTGGCATTTTAGAGAAAATGAGGAGGATACAAGATTCAAGCAAATGACCACAGAAGACAGACTTCAAAATATCTCCCCAAACACATTTTCAGATCAGTTTCCAAGTCTGAAGCCACAAGGGACATTAATGTCACAGCTGCAAATTCAGTTCTGGGTAAAAAATAAGTTCAGAGTAAACCTTCTTTCTTTTACATCTCTATTATGGCTTCTAATTCTAATAAAATACTTCTAGTGAGTCATGGAATAGACATTTTAACCAGAGCTTTTCTGTTGAGTAAAGCTTAGTGTCTGCATCAAATGCACTGAATGGTCCTGTGGAGCATCTGAAAAGGACATTTTTTGCCAAGCACCTATTGATGCTAAACTGATGGGTGCATGGAGGGTCACCACAGAAAATCAGCTCAGTGCCAAATGGCAGAATTATGGCAAGCTGCATCTTACAGGCTTTGCAAGGCATTTTGGCCAGAGTTCACAATTGTACAGTTTATTGCAGCTCAGATATAATGTACAGCAATTTTAAATAAATCTGGGCATTTTTATACTGAACAGACTATTCAGCATAAGTGTGTGCATCTTTTAGCAAAACAAATCACTCTCTTGTTTAAAAACAAAAACAAAATGCTACATATGTTACAGAACTATACTTGCCATTCTTTATTTTAAAGTCCCCCACAAATGGCTTGTTCTGCTCTGATTAGCTTATTAGTTAATGTTGGATATGAAAGGCAGTTTTGGGGCATTGTCTGTCAACTTAGTGGAAATTAGGACAGTGAGTGCCTTCAATAGTCTTTGTTCATTAAACCATATCTCTGCAGATGTTCAGTGTTTTTTATTACTTTTGCTGTTCTGAAGCATTCTCATTCTTTTTCAGCTAATGAGAAATGTTTGACTTTATATGTTGTTCATGGAAACAAGGTTCAGAAGAGTGAGGTTTGTTACTCAAAGACTGACACCTTTCCTCTGAATTTATTACACCCATAGGTGTTAATGCACATTTACAAGCCCTCTGAGAGCAAGATGAGCAAGTTAAACAATCTGCAGAAATTTTTGCTCTCGAGAGAGCTCTGAGAGCATCTTCGTGCAAACCAAGAAATTATTAGCCCCATGGGGAATTCAGCTGTAGCCAGCTGTGCTTTTTGTGTGAAGAAGGGTTCAGACATGGGCTCCTGCTGCCAGATTTTAGCTTGAATTATTACAGATGTTCACCAAAGTTAGCATGTCCTGTGTCTGCAGACAACTAATGAAAGGGCAGGTTATGTTTATTGGCCTAAACCTCTGATATTCTGGAGTCAGAGCTAACAGGATGGCAACTAGATGCTGTTTGTAAATGAAGAGTTCTCTTGGTGGGGAAATTAACAGCTAGCTCTGGCTGACACTGTGCTCTCATCACCAGCAGAAATGCTGTATTTGTTTAGAAGTTAAAGCAAAAGCAGTTGTATGTATTTCTAATGTAGTTTGGAGTAATGGCCCTGGCTGGGGATGACAAATGGGAGCTCTATTTGATTAGCCAAGGAAATGTACCTTATCTGCTTCTTTTTCATGAGCTTCCTGTTGAATTGATCAACAAGGTGCTAGTGCTGCTCCTTAAGACTAATTTTTTTCTTCAAATCGTGCACATCATTAGTCAGCAGGATGGATGGAAAGGCAGTGAGGTAGTTGTTTGTGCTTCTAAATAGATATTCATTATGCATGCAACTATTTTGTTAGGATTCTAGGTCTCCTTCTAACTCCAGGTTGTGTTTTTTACTTAAGCAACTTTCAATTTGGTTAGAAATTTGCATATGCACTGTTCTTTCTGGATAATATAACCTGCAAATGTGTATGAAATTTAGAAGTCCATTTTCATCAGCCTAATCCCTTTTGAACCAGTCTTATCTTGAAAGTACAGATAATAACCAACAAGAAAATGAATAAAAATATAATACCTTTGAAATATGTAGCTGTTTATGAAAGGAAGGCTCATGTTTTTATCTTGCTGCCTACTATCCTGTATTGTCTGTACTTACATATAACAATGTATTGCAGTGAAAATTAAGATAACACTACAGTGTGTAAAATATTAGTTGGTAGTAATACAACTGGCTGCTGGTACAATATGCTCTTTGTGGAAACATAAAATAGACATAGGTTGATAGCTCAAAGAAAGGGGCAGTTGCAGTAGCTCAGTATATTAAAAATGATAGCATATCAGATATGGCAATTACACTAGCCATCAATCTTCAATAGTTTGTGAAGAATGCTGCTAAAATGCAGTGAAGCTTTATAAGATTTGTGATCACAGAGTGTAAAATATAACAGATGCTACAATATTTAGATGCCTGCTGGCATTTACTTTTACCCTACACAGCTCATTTCAGTTATATGAAAATTTTATGTGCTCTGTAACCTCACTGAAATAGGAACATATTTATAAAGCAACCACAATGGAACAGAGCATTTTCAGTATATACACAACTTGATCTGTTTAATAAGATAGAAAAGGGCAAAATTTGTCACTTAAATTAAATTACTAATAGTTTATTATTAAATTACTGTTAATGCAGCAGTTTGGATATGTGTGATGCCTTCAGATCTGGACTCTCTGCCAGAGATGTGTCACTCAGAACTGGCTGGAGACTCCATGGAGCACAGGCTGGAGTCTTGTGGGGGTGATCACTGCAAGTCAAAGCTAATGAAATGAGACAGGAAAAGAAAGTTCTTGCAGCTTTCAGCTGGGAAGCACAGTGGACAGCTTCCTCTGCAAAATGTGAATCTTACGTAAGAGCTGCCAAGATTGCTGCAATCTCTTGCGAGACTGAATATTACTGGAGGACTGTGAAATCAGGGCCTAGATATACTTGCTAATTAATACTGCCTCTTGGAAGGGTGCCTAGCAGCACCTCCTGCTATCAAGCTGTGGAAGTTGCCATGCTTCTGTTCCTGTGAATGACTGTGTTTCACTTCATCCCATCTCTATGTTATTTACCTTTTCCTTGCTTCCCCTGAGGCAGCTGTGCTAGGGACATTTAATAGCTGAGTGTTTCTGATGTAAGTCTGCTAATCAGTGAACTTGCTGTCCTGAAAAATAAATGCATTAACTCGAGGAGTGCTCCCAAGGCTTGACCTTGTAGATGTCTGACACAGTGTTTGAGCAGGAGGAAGAATTCACTCAAGCCAGACTTCCAAAGGAACACCAAGGCTCATGAAAGCATTTGAACTGGCAGTATGTCCATATGGCATTTGGCTCGGGTCCTTTGCAGTTTAGGGTTTCATGAACTGGTTTCCCGTGTGGTAACCTGGCAAGTCTACAAGTGTTGGGCCTGTAGGACACCAAGAGGCTTTGGCTGTTTGTCAGGGAGGGATTATAACACAGCCCAGGTTAAAAAAGGCACAATATCTCTTGTGTAGCAGTAAATGGCTCTTTTTTATCAGGAGAATTTCGATATTGTAGAGAGGAGTGTGGCTCTTTCTGAGGTCAATGTCTGAAATGTTTCTTAATCCAAAAATTTGACCCTTCACTGGCACTGCTTATGACATTTAGACCATTTCTATTTTATCTTTTGCAGCAGCTTGCTCTTGATGGTTCCTGTTTACAAATCAGATCCCTTGTCACACTTGGAACCAAAATCTTTCTTCCTCTAGTAGCCCATAAAATGTAATACAGCAAGGAGCTCATCACTTTGGGTGAGTCATCTAAAAACAAGACACACTTGGGCCATGAAGGATATTTCTCCTGTGAATTTGAGTTCCCTGAGCTTTAAAGTGCCATGACAGAGATTCTTCCCCCCTGCACAAGTGTGAGGTACTTCACTGCAGCTTGACAACACACACGGTAACCAAGCTACACAATTGCTATTTGTTCAGGCTGTGTGTTGTGTGAATCAAAGCAGGATCTTGGAGTGGTGTCTCAAAAGTGTTGAAAAGCAATTTCGTGGTTAAACTTCCTATCTCCCCTGCTCTACCCACACAAACAGCACAAGCATTTAGCCATACCTATATCTACTAAATCTAAGGTCTAGTTTTTGTTCTGCAAAGCAAACACTTTTTTCTAGCCTCAAAAACCATGTTAGGAAGTTAGAAATTACTGTAATTCCATTTTGGGCCTCTGCAAACTCAAATAAACCGTGTTCAGATCAAAGTCAGAAAGTTCATCAATTTCCCTTTGAGGATAATTAAGTTGATTCTCTACATTTCAGAAAATATTGGATGGTATATTCATTATAGCAATTTTGAAATGTAATCTAAGTTTATTTGAAAATACAGGTATTTAATAGTTGTTTGTGGCTCAAATATATCAGACTTTGCACTGAAATTTGTGAAGTCTTTGATGTAAATGAACATGGAGTGTAGATAAGCAAACCAACTCAGAGAACTTTCATCTGTACTATTTCTTGATGAATTTAAAGTATTCTCAAGTTATATGAAATACATGCAAATGTGGATGTTTTTAATAGCCAGAGAATCAAAGTCAATATCTGAACTCATTTAATCTCAGCTGGCTTATGAAAAATACAATTATGCACAGAGATATAACATAGGTCAGAGCTGTCAAATGCCACCCAGCCATCTCTGGTGGCTGCAGTGTGTGTGATGGCTGTTGTACACTGGTTAGAGAGGGAGCAGCTCTGCCTGTGGTTTCTAGAGGCCACTGTGGCTTCAGGCTTGTGGGATGTCATCCCTGCCCTTCCCATGGCTGCTGTCCCTGGTGCTCCATCTAAGCAGTGATTTGCCCAGGTGGCACTGGCAGTGGCAGCAGATGGCATGGCAGGTGCTGGGCACAGAAGTTGGAGAAGCATTTTGATTTTCTTCCCAGGTGCCCCAGTTCCTTCACCAGAACTTTGTCCAGTAAAAGTGGAGAAGAGCATGATTCTTGCCCTCTACACTATCCCATCTCCAGGGGAATTCTCATCAAGTGGTGTCCCTGTCATCCTGACCCACCCATCCTCCCTGCTCAAAGTACCCCACACAACTCATTCAACCCATCAGCTTCCTTACTGCAGCCAGCTACAGCTAGTTGTGTGTCTAGAAACTATCAGTAGCTGCTGTATGGGTACTGGCTACAACATATGAGCCTCATTATTACTCATTTTTAGGATCCCTCAGTCTTATGAGTGAGATCTCCATCTCTCCAGTCCTCAGGTTTCTTCCATGTCCTCAGTCCAGCCCCAAAGCCTCAGGATCTCACCCAGTTTAGTCATTTCCTCACCTGTGCAAACCTCTGCCTTCGTGGCTGTGCCCAGGGCAGGTAGAGCTGTCAGGGAGCTGATGCAGTGTGTAGTGCTCTCCTTCTGCTCTGCCAAGCTGGTCCCCTGAGCACCTCCATTGACATCCCTGGGTTTCATACAAGGCCTTTATTCAGATAATATGCTGGAGTAAATTTGTTTCTCAGAGGTCACATCCCAGGAGGCACAGCTTGCCCTGCTTCACATTCCATGACAAATCCATTCTGAATCCTTTTATTATTAATAATAGACAGCAAATTCTGATCTCAGGGTTCCTGAGGTAGAGTCAGTGATATCTGTGTAATTTAAATCAAACCTGCTCTTGCAGGTCTAAGTGAGTTCTAAAGATTGTATCAATGCAATTTCCCTGTGCAGCTGGGCAAGCCAGAGCGTAATTAGAGATAAGAGCTAAGAGCCTTACAAGTGCAAGAGGTGTAACTAACCTTTGCTAATGAAGGATATCATGCAAATAGTATTTGATATTTGTGTGTATCTGACGCTACAACTGAACAAGGAGTATTTGCCTGGTGTTTAATGATGGCTTCTGTGATCGTACAGGCATTTCTTATTGAAAATGTGATTGCCATGAGTAGTGCACAGATTCAAGGGAAAAAAGACTCTGCCTGTTGAATAACTGCAAACCTGCCCTCTCTTTAAATTATCTCAACCTTTCCCACTCAGAAAAGCAGGATAATATCTACAATAATAACCACTTCTTGCACAAACACAGTGGTGGAGCAGAGAATCTTGTTCCTTGTATAAATTTCCTATGAGGCTGTGCATGCCCCCAAAATGCAAGTCAGTGGAAATTAGCAATTGTTTCCTAAAGACAATTTTATCCCAAAGTCCCTGAGAATAAGATTGACCCCCTGTGTCTGCCATTGCTCCAAACCAGCCCTCTGCTGCAATAACTTCAGTAATTTGAAAACATCAAAACTTGCATACAGTTCCTGTAGTTCTTTTTAAAGCTTTTCAAAGAGGGCACAAGGACCAATGCAAGTCTGCCTTAGAAGGGTTTGCTGCTAGTAGGAAAGATAACTGTTGGTAAAGTTGGTCTGTGTTAGTGCCAAGGATTTTGATAAGATTGTTAATGGCATGCCTGTGATTCCAAAGGTCTTTGTAAAATCATTGTTACTCTCATCTCACACCATAGATGTGGATGTGATATGCATAAGTTGATGTTTGCTTGAAGGTATAAGATACCCTGAGTGTATTGCACATATAGTTTGAGCCATCAGCAGACTCTGAAGCATTCCCCAAGTTCATATCTTCCAGTGATTATTGGTAGGATGGTGTTGTGCTAGGCCAAGGAGAATGTCTAAATAGCTAAGAAGATGCTAGACACTTTTTCTGAGTGTTTTAAAAGAGTAATTCAGGTTGGAAAGGACCTCAGGAAATCTCCAAACCCCTGCTCAAAGTGGGATCAGCTCTGGGGTCAGATCAGTCTGCTCAGGGCTTGATACAACTGTTGACCAAGACCCCCAGGCCTGGTCCTCAGACAATATTGTGTCTGGGGATTATTTGTGCTTGTCTTTGTTAAATTTTGTAAGGTTCCCTTTGTTATATTCATCTGGCTTTTCTTATTCCTGAATGGTGGTGCTGCTGTGTATGCTCTGAATTTTTCTTGTAGATTCTATAAGCATCTTTTAATTTATCTATTTCCTTTGTACTTTGCTAATTCTCCAGATGAAATCCATTTGTTGTTGTCAGAATTTTTCATTTCATCCCAAAGTTATGGGCTGTAGCCTGAAATGTGGCCATCAGATGAAGTTTGGAGAAGTGTTGGGACTACATGAGCAGGAGACTCAGTCAGACCCTCAAAACTGGTATGGTGTGGCTGGATACAAATGTGTCCTTTACACATTTCTTAGCTTTCCTGACTGCTGTCAAAAAATAAGGTTCAATTTAAGCCCACCAAAATAAAGTGAATTAATGACAAAGTAGCTAATGAGAAATGCCAGAGTTTCTGATAAATGTTAACAGTGGTTTAGTTTGATTTATTTTCTGATTTTTATCAGAAAATTCATATAATCAAAGAAGACTGCTGAAATTTGCTGTGCTTTTTGTGTATCATCAGTGGAATTTTTAGCAGAGCTCCACCTGCTGAATCATTTACTCTGTGTGTGGAGAAACAACCCTCACACACCCCACACAGCCTCCACCACAGCAGTGCTTTAGGCAGGGCAGTTTGTCACCACCAAGAAATGGAAAGTCAGAAGACCCCACTCTGACCTTTTGTCTTTCTCATCCATGGGTGCTCAAGTAATAGCAGGCTGAAAAATCCAATCAGATTTAATTGCATTGATTGGTGTTATTAACCATTTCCAGCAGCCCTAAAATATTTGGCCATTTTATCTTCTACATGTGCCAGCAGCCATGTTACACATCAACAATGCTGCAACCTCAATATGCCAAGCAGTCCAACACAGCCAGCAGTAAATTATTAAAAAATCCTTCCTCAGCCCCTCTTTTGGATTAGGGGTACATCTCTGCACTCTCTCTTGGCCTTTTGAGGCCAAAAAAAGCACAACCTAACCAAGAGAAAAGGAGGTCAAGTAAACTCTGAATTTGTTGTGAATGATTCAAACTTGCACTATGAATCTGTTGGGTTTTTTCCTCAGCTTTTAAGTAATTCTGGAAGCTGTACTCTCACATGCTACAGAAGTACTATTTCAGTAGCAGACTTGTTTGCCACTGAGAAAATTGTTAAGAAATCATATAACAACCACTGCTGATCCCTAAAGGGGATTGCTTCTCCCACTAGCTATTATCTAAATTGGATGTTTTCTGGAAAGACGAGCTGAATAAATAAAATAACGCCAGCAAGACTGGAGTACTAAGGATGCAAAGATTCAGACTCCTCCATTTTAATGTTAGTGTAACTCCACTGAACTCAGTAGAGTTATTCTGGCTTTAAACCTAAGCCCTGGGGCCCAAAACGCTGCAGGGAAAGAAGCTGTCTGCTCCCATTTGAACAAGGGGAGGGCCACAGCGTGACTTCATTTACATAAACTGCCTACCAGATGGAGAGAAACCCTGGGGAAAGGCAGGCACTCCCTGCCCCATCCCTTCTGAAATGTAGGACAGGGGAGAAAGCTCCATTTGAGAAAAGCATCCAGCTAATTTCTTCCTTTGGCACCTTGGCAGTCACTACATGGATTTTGGGATGGTTTGCTAAGTGGAAATAAACTGTCTGAGAGGGGAAGGACATTTCAGCCCAGAGGACAGAACCCCAGTGACTCACAGAGTCTGTGCACTGCTGGGCCTGTGCTGAGGGCCCTTCTGCATTAGGACTCCTTGATGGAAAGAGCAGAAGCACAGCAAGGTCCAGCCCTCTGGCTGCTCCATGCATTGGAACCGCGTGAGATCCCAGCTTGGTCAGGCCATGGAGTGTGAGAGCTGGCCTGGAATGGGACAGGTTCTCTGGGGGTGTCCCAGGAGTCAGCAGGACAGGCAGGGAGGAGAAAGCTCCATGCTCAGTTTTGGGCTCCTCTCTCTAAGGGAGATGTTGAGATGCTGGAGTGAGTCCAGAGAAGGGCAATGGATCTGGGAGAGGATCTGGAGAACAAAGCTCACGAGGAGCAGCTGAGGGAGCTGGCAGGGCTCAGCCTGGAGGAAAGGAGGCTCAGGAGGGACCTTCTCACTCTTTACAACTCCCTGACAGGAGGGATGTAGTGAGGTGGGTGTCAGTATCTTCTCCCAGGGAATCAATGACAGGATGAGAGGAAAGGACCTGAAGTTGCACAAGATGAGGTTTAGATCAGTTATTATTTCATGGAGTGGGTTATAAAGCATTGGAACAGGCTGCTGAGGGAGGTGGTGGGGTCGCCATCCCTGGAAGTGTTAAAAAATGTGTAAGTGTGGCTTTTGAGAACATGGTTTGATGGTGATCATGGTGGTGGAGCTGGGTTTGGCAGCTGGGCTGGATGATCTTAAAGGTCTTTTCCAACATTAACACTTCCATGACTCTACTCTGGAGTTTTCAGAGCTGCAGTTCTGGTACTTCACCCTCACAGCCTGAAGGCTCTGGGTTTGGGATCAGAGTAGCACAGGGCTCTTGCAGCTGCCTGACCACATTTCCCTTGCTCTTGTTCCCACAACAACTTCAGCAGAGGTCAGCAGAGAATTTGATATCTGATACAAATGTGGCTGCATACTGAATTCTAATACAAAAGTGTTAGGAGGTTTATTTCTATTTGGTTTTCTTCCCATCAACTCATCTGTCTAGGATCTCCATTTCTGGAAAGAGGCAGAGTGAAGAATTTAGTCTAATACACCATTTAAATTCCATAAACAAGACAAAAATCTAGTAGCAGACCTGAGAATATATATTGCTGCAATAAAACTTCCCTGAAAGAATTGCAGCAGCAGCTAGGGAATGCTAATAAAGGTTTCTTTGCCTGTGAAGCAACACTCACAGGCCTAGGTTGGCTTGATTTTCATTTAATAAAAACACTACATTAATATAATCATGATTATATTGTGAAGAGGAAACACTTTGGAAACTTTTTGATTCTCTTCATTAATTACTTCTCTCTCCAGCAGTACCACTGCACTGAAGAGATAAAAGGAGAGTGACTGATACTGAGTTTCATTTTTTAAAAAAAAAAGTGCATTTTTAATTGGGTTTAATATGTAAGCTCGCAGGTAAAAGATGAGCTAAAATTATTTTTGAATTAAAAAAAAGCAATTGCAAATTGCTGCCTTCAGATCAGGCCTGTCCCAACCCATATGCAGACCACCTACAAGGTGCAATTAACTGACTTGATAGTTGTACAGGGCAGTTTGAGATGCTCAGAGAAATGGCTTGAGACGGACAGTGCTCTCTAGTCTGTGTATCTTGGCTGGGTTTTCAGCTGCCATTTAGCTTTCAAAGACAGGATATCAAAATTGCTTTTAAAAATGTTGGTTTTTTTTATGTCTGTGAGTTCAGAATATATAGGTATATGGAGCACAGGAGTAATATCAGCTCCTGCCTGGGGCTCCTGAGATCACAGAGGCTAGGATGTAGGGCTAAAGCCTGCTGAAAATGTAGGGATAGCCAGGGTTTAAGTTTTACTTTCCAGCTATGTGGTGAAACAAGTCACAGCAAAGATCATGTAGAAACTGGAGAGTCAATTCTGAAAGTAACACATATAGAAAAAATGAAAGGAAAACAAAGGAAGTTCCTCATAATGGAAAAGGCTTTTCCCTATACTCTTCTTGGAGCACTTTATGGCTGAGAAAATGTGGGATGCAGCCTGGGAAATCCTTGGAGGCCCAGTTAGGGTGATGAGAATCTGGATGTGCACCATCCATGGAGTGGGTTGCTGCAGAGGCTGCAAGGCAGATATCATTTACCTTCACCATTTTAATCCATTGCTGGCATTGGCCTGTCAGCCTCAGGTGCTGCACACTGTGAGTGCAAACTGCATCCCAGCAAGGGCAAGAGCCAGCCTGGGTGTTCTGCTGCACCTTTCACACCTCCTGCTCTGGGCCAGGCTGCAGCTGGGCAGGAGGCTGAGCTGTGCCCCAGGTCACAGCAGCATCACCTGCCTTCAGGCACAGGTATCTATCAGAACTTCTGAGTCCTTTGTGTCTTGGAAATGAGAAAACACAAAGAGGTTACTCAGGAAACAGAACTAAGCATATGGCAGGAATTCATGGTGACAATGTAAAATAACTGTCTTGCATTCTATTGCTTCAACTTTATTCAAAAAAAATGTTATGGAAAAAGAGGTATTAAAAGCACAACAAATATGAGGAACTTAATGTTTCCTTCAATGAGCCTGTTATTGATGCTACATGTCTTGCTCCAGTTAAAGGCAATAGCAGTAGCTTACCAAAATGATTTATCTTCTCTTTATTTTATATTTCAAGTTGTTGGTGTATGTAGTATTAATTGTGGTGAGTTAGCAGAGAGAAACAAGCTAATCCATGTGAGAAGATTGCTTCCTTCTGGTGCCCTGTCTGCCTGCTTACTGGCAGCTTCATGCTTAAGGCACTGATTCATTTTTTACCTCTCTCTTGCCAGCAATTATATTTCATTGGTGACTGTTGTGGTATAGAGTTGGAGGCGAGGGCTGCTGCTTTATCTGAGAAGCAATGTTTCATACTGTATATCACTTCTCAATGTATAGAATCTGGAAAACTAGTAATTTCTCATTTAATTTCCAGCATAATTTACTATGCTGGAGGAATAGTGCTGACAGCTTCTGCTGAGACTGGTATATGGTGTGTTTTATATCTGAGGTCTTGCCTTGCTTCTGTGCCCTCTCTCAAGTAAGGCAAACACAGATTGCATTTCTGAGCCAACTCTGTAGTTCTTGGTCACTTCATTTTGTAGCTTTGCCAAAGTAGCAATGACTTACTGTTTTCTAGAAAAAAAAAAAAAAAGTAAGCACAGAGCAGTGCTACCAATGCTAATCTATAGTTTTAGGGGCTTTTAAGTCACTGAAACAGAACACGAAAGTTAATGTCTGCAAAAATATTCTCACTTTGGCTCTTTGGCAGCAAACTTAAAACTACCAATTGCTATAGGTGACAATAGCTGATATGTTGCATGGTATTGGCACCATGTCTATATCATAAAGTGGTGCTGCTCAAGTTGGACTGTGCTAAGTTGGAAAGCCTCATAGTAGGAATTCACTCCTTTACAATTAAGGAGTAAAACTTACAGTTAAACTTGTGAAATAAGAGATTAAAAAGATTACCAAGTTGCAAGATTGTCCTGGGTTTGTTAGAGCAGCTGAAATATGCAGTGTTGATGAAAACTTGGCTGACCTGGAGATCTGCTAACCAAAAAGCACTTTGTGAATTGGGAAAGGTGCTGCAAAACATTTCTGACTAAACAATATCTGTATGTATGTTTGTACACACTGTGTTTATGACACATTGATCAGCTTCTCTGTTTAGCTCCTCTCAACCACTGTTCAGAGACAAGTAGTGTCTCTAAAGATTAAAAATCCTGCTATTGAATTCAATTTTTAGATCCCATCTCTGACAGTTGAAAACCTGGCTGAGATACAAAGACTAGATAGTACTGCTCACTGGCACTAGAAGTCCATTTTATTTAGAACAGGTTTTCATTGCTCTTCTCTTCCCCCCTCCAGCAACTGGAAGCTTGTTTGGAAATCTGTAATTGTTTTGGCTTAAGACAGATTTTGTGCAAAGTACCAGGCTTGGGACCCTGCTCAAAACTAAACAAACTGCTGAATTATATGTGTCTTTGTGATAATAAGGTATTAATCCCCAAACTCCCTCACTGCAAAGCTGAACATCTCAGAATCCAGCCTGCAAGGCGTGATGTGATGTGCAGCCTTGTGCACCCAGCACAGGAGGCAGCAGCTGGTGCCTGTTAAACACTGCTCATATCTTTGAATCCTGGCACTCTGCACTCTGCTAAAGGGGAAGCTATCCATGGCTTTTTGGTGCCTTTTAGCTGACACATTTCAGTGTATTTTGTGATGTTTTCCAGCCCATGGAAGCACATCTCTTTCTGCAGAATGTGTTCTTATCTGCCTAAGTGATCCAAGCCTCCAGGATTTTGCTCACTGTCCATCCAGTTCAGGGAAGCATTGCAGATAAGAGCAGGACTGAGGTCTGGGGAATTGCCATCACAGTCACTTTTTCAGGAGAAAATTCACTTGCCATAAAATTAGAACATCCCAGCTGAAAATGTAACAGATTTTTTCCCTATCCATTCTCCCTTCACTTCCAAGAAGCAGATTTCATGGCTTCTTGGCATTGTTGGAGTCTGTCAGGCAAATTTCTCTTACTGGGACACTGGGGACTGACCCAGGACTGACATATTTCCTGACCCTGGGGTATTTTGGGAAGCCGCACATTTCTGGTTCAGAGTGTCTGGCTCTGCTGTTGTTTCAGAGGATTTAAGAACTTTTGAAAACATTTGGAAACATTGAAAAAAATGTGAGGTTTTGATGGTTGCAAGACAAAATTTCTGAATTTTATTTTTTTATATGGTGGTGCCTCTCACTCCTCACTCCCTTCCTAATGCAAAGTGAGTTGCTGGTTCTTCCTCCTGAGGCCAGGGAGTCTCTGGAGGCAGTGTCAGGGCAGAGTAATTTCTCAGGTTTTGCCAAAGTTGCAGCACCATGTTTGCTCCAAATCACTTGGATTTTAATTAGTGTACTGCCTTTCTGCTCCTGCTGCCATTACTTGTATAGAAATGAATGTTAGGTCCAAGCATCCATACTACACAAATGCCCACACCAGACCCTGTGAGCACCCTCCTAAATCTGTTGTGTAATATATAAACCCCAAGTAAGTGACCCCAAGAAGCTCTGAAGTGTTCTGCTTCTCCGTAACCACTGCTGTGAGCAAGGCACACAACTCTGATCTGTTTGCTCCCAAAACATCAAGGCACACAGCAGCAAAATCCCACCAGGTACCCAGATTCTTCCAGGCACCCTGCTCTCTGTGTCTGCCCTGCAGAAGCACTGGTCCCTCTTCAGCCAGTACAAAAGAATAAGGCAATTTAAAGTAGATATTCTTCTAGGGATGAGCTAAGTTTGTAATGAGCACAGCTTTGCTCTCTTTGGCATGTCAGCAGTTTGTTGTGGTGATTTTAATATCGTGCCCTTCATTTCCCTGTTAAGCTGGTGTAACATAGCCTTGATTATTGCAAGAAATGTCCTTTTGCCTTCTGCTGCAATTAAGAACAAGAGTCATCACTGGGAAGATTTGGCCTTTTCTGTCAGTGGCTGTGATTTGTACTTGTCATACATCCCACTTTTTGTGATGGAAAGACACAGCCTGTAGCATTTAGAGAAACAAATTGGAACCTCTGTTTCCTGTATGGGAAAAACCAGAATAACCCAGCTCTTGCTTTTCCTCTGTGGGAGAGGGCAGAATGGCCACAGGAATGCACATCTTAAATCCAGGAATCTGCCCTGTGCATGTGTGCAGTGTGGAGGCACAGAGCCTGGCTGGGGTTGAAGGGGCATTCCCTGCCTCATTTTGCTCTTCCCAGATCCTGTCCTGGGAATATTCAGGCATTGTGGCAGCAAATACACTGAGAGTAATTCAGGAGATGGATGGTGAGGCAGTAAGCAAATTGCTGCAGTAACATGTACACTACTTTCAAAGCATCCTGAATGGCCTATTAGGTGTAAAATTGGATTAGAGAGAGCAATTAAAATGGTAAACCTGTAAGAAAGAGTTGTATATTGTTGCTTTAAAACTAGAATTGACCACTTGAACACTATGTGTGGGCCACATTTCTTGCCTTTTATTGAGCCTGGAGGAATTTTAAAATATTTCATTAGCATTAAACCTGATAGATCCTTTCCATTAAGCAAGGTGAAGCAAGTATAATGCAACATAGCTGGTGGTATTATAGTGGTGTGAATGCTAAAATATATAAGATGCTTCAGCTGGGGGCCCATTGTGCCCAGTTCATATTTTGAAAAGGTTTGAAAGCTTCTTATTAAAGATAATGAGAGTTGCCAGGTGTCCAGCAGCTCATGAAATGAAGGACTGAGTCCAAATTATTTCAGTGATATCTTGTAAGTGGATTTCTGTTGTCCTTCACACAGATTTCCAATAAATAAACTAATAATGATTAACCAGACCTCTGATACTGTAAGCCATATATTTGAACAAACTCAGATATGTGGAATAATACATTAAATGTGACTATATTTGCTTTGAATATACTATAGTTCATATAGGAGAGAGTTATGATCTTTTAAAGTTTACTGGATGAGAACCGCTTTTATCTCACAATTAATGTCTCGTGAACATAAATTCATCTGAACACTAAATCTAAATTCACTGTTGTTTGAGGTGATTACATGGCTTAATTTTTTTTCTTTCAACTGGACCATGCATTTCCCAGCAGCTTAGTTTGCTGATGTTTGATTTGTGGTGATACAGATCATATACAAGCTGGCTTGTTGTTTTTAATGAACTGGATGTGTTGTATAATAGAATTGCTAGGTTTGTGTTAAATTGCAGCTTTGGGACTCATTATTGTGAGATGTTATCTGCTTTGAACTGGCTTATTTTATCACAAAGAAAGAAATTGAATTTGCTTAAGATGGCAAATGCAGCAATGGATGGGTTGGTTGGTGAGTGTTTTGGGGCACCCTGTTGAGCTGATATGTATTTTATCTGATCTAATTCACATTCTGCCCAGAAGATGCATACACACCCACACATATGTTGGAGTCCATATAACAGAAAGCCTAAAACAAACAACAAGCACAATGTATTGCTGGATGGTTAAATGCTGCTTTTCAGCCATTGGTTTTTGACCATTTCAACTGTAAATTCATGGGATCTTTTCTTTAGGGCATTTTTGTTCCAATTTTCTCTACTGTGCATGCAGAAGGTAATGACACATTTCTGCCTGCACATATTTCAGCACTTGCACAGAAACACGTTGCAGACATTGAAGTTTAAGTAAATGCAGCAGGATTAATTGTGTAAAACCCAGAAAATTGTGTTTCCTTTGACAACTAACTGCAGGTTTGGAAGACAAAGCCTCTGCATGTCATTCTTGGCATTTCCATTCCTTTGCAAAACACGTTGAGCTTTCAGCCTAATGTAAGGATGATATATAGGAAAATTAAATAATTTTCTTTACTGTGGTAATTTTAGCTGTTCTCTGCAGCAATGTATAAAAACACTGATTTGCATTGAGAGAAGTATTAGGCACCTGAAAAACACTACTACTCAAACAGTTTAAATCAATGAAAAAAGGGGTTCAGTTCAGAGGTGATTTTAAGGAAACACTGAAGGAACATAAACTGTTATAAACTGGGGTGATAAAACTTTCATTTGGCTTCTGCTGAGCTGCCTGTTAGAGCAGTGTCAGCTTCACTGAGAGTGTTGGGTGTATGATATGTGAACATGTAATAAATAAATGTGTTAACATGTAATAAATATGTGATGCCTGTGCTCTGGAGGGGCAGCTGGAGTCCCCTTGCTGTGCCTGCACATCTTCCCAGAGCACATGTCCTGGCTTCTGGGACCACTGCCATGGCAATTTCAATTTTTTCTGTAGAGGTGTTTGAGCCACTGCAGTTATAGTCAAAGTTTTATGATAAATGAGGGGCTTTTTTGATAGCTGTGGGGACTCAGATGTAAAATATCACATCACAGGTTGTTCTTTGCAATGCAGCAGAACTATCCTCGCTCCAAAAGGAAGCCAATAAGGAACAATTTTTTTTTTTCATAGTGGGCTTAGTAACTCATTTTAAATGGTTCTTCCAAACTCTCTCTGATCCAACATCACAGGCTGTAGAGGTGAAAGAATTACTAGATATTTGCACTTTGCATTAATGTTTAGGGTGGATTGTAATGATAAAGCAGATATTGAACTCTGCAGTTTATTTGCTTTTGTTGAAATTACCTTAAAATTATTCTTCCCTTAAACAGATAGGTTTTGCATACTGATGATTGCTCTGTCCCATTCCTACCCTGTATGCTGCTTTACACCCTTTCTCACTTCATCTTGACCCCCATTATTTAACAGATGGGATAGTATATACACCATAGAATATGATTTTTCCCTCACTTTCTTCTCCTGACTTTAGAAAGTTCAGTTTTTGCATGACCTTGGTTCTGGAGGCCTTGATTTACATTGCATTAACAGCTTTATGGAGTTTCTTTATAGTTTGCTCTATTGCTGAAAAACAGGACAGTTTTACTGATAGAATTTACTGTTCATTTTTCCCCAATTGTTTTTGGCATATGCTCATGTTTTGGTTTTTACATCACTGTTGCTAGTAATTACCTTGTTTCCATTATTTTTCTTTAATAGAGGATAAATGAGTGTGTGGTATTTTTCTTTAGGAGAGCCTGAGTGTATTGGAGATATCTCTTACGATGGGGAAAATACTGCAGGCATGATTAATGGCATCATCATTGTAACATAATTTAGTTAGGAGGACTTATACAACTGATAAAGTGTCATGTACTTCCACTAAACTGCAATCTAAGTGAACTGTATTTCAGGTTTTTATATCCTCATTTCTGTCTTCTGTAAAGATATTACTGTAAGATTCATACAAGCATCTTTATAGGCTCACGCTGTAAGCAGTGAAAGTTCAATCAGTTCTTCTTGTAGGAATCACTGTTTCTATAAAAAATGAGTAATTATAATTCAAAAAAAGGTATAAATTACTTCACTAGATGCATTCATTGCAGACTGAAGTTGTGACTAGATGAGCTCTTTGTAGAATAAAGAGAAATTTAATTTAAAATAAAGAAATCTGTCCTTGAGAGATGAGAGAAAAATCAGATATTTACAGCTGTGCCTACAAAAACTTGCATTCTAAGTACTCCATAGACCACATTTATAAATTAATCAGAGAAAATCAATACATAAGTTGGAGACTAATAAAAGACCTTTCCTTAGTAATTAAAACATCTCTATCCCCATCTACTTAATCCAGCTCCTTGGGCCAATGAAGATACTACATTTTAATTTCATCTCTGTGTGTTTTTATATGAAATGATCAATTTTTTATTAAATAATTTCAAAACTTAATCACAAAAAACCTACTTTTTTTCTTGGTTTTCACTGAACACTTTTTTTTCTGGTGGAGCATTTTGCTTAGCTGAACATACCATTTGAGCCTTGCATGCTGGAGGAGGGGTTGTATTTAATTTCATCTTCCTTTATGGTCGAACCTTTGTCTCTTCCACCAGCAAAGGCAAGCAAGTTTCACACTGGAGTCCCTTTGCAGGGCTCAAGATGAATCCAGCCCTACTTTCCCCCATCTCCATCAGCTGGCAATCCTTATTTTCTTATCACACCACCCTCTGTTTTGTCAAAGTCTGGTCGCTTCCCCTTTTTCTGATCTGGTTGTGTGCATTATTTTCCCTTTCCTTCTCTGCCCATGGTTGGCTGTACTTATAGACTCTGACATATCAGATAGAGTTGTTTTACCCAGTGAGTAGCATGGTTGGGCCTCTGTCTTTGTGACAGCCTTTATGGACAGCAAAAATAAATAGTAAATAGAGTTTCCACTAAATTATTGATTTCCAATACAGTTTCTCGTCTTGGCACTCCAAGCAGGGTGCTTGTGCAGAAATATTTATTGTGCATATTAATTAGGGAAGGATGAACAAAAGTGAAAAATAAAAGATCACTGTGTAGATTCAGATACTCATGCAGGATATTATCTAATCATTTTTGTATGGAAGCAGCTCTGTAAAAGTTATGGTTCATACTATTTCATCATCCTTCCACTGAAAATTTGAATGGGCTTAAAATTAAGATCCCCTTACATAATGGAAGTCGTAATGAAGGATATGGTTCATAAATTTCAATTGTTAAATTGTCTCAGTGGGAAAGGTGACTTGACATTCCCATATTTTAAGGATTTAAAATCCACATTCAACAATAATGGTAAAGGGTTTAATTATCAGCTTATATTAAGACTTGAATATGAGAGACATTTCAACTGTTCTCTGTGTGAACCATAAGCTTTCAACTGAAGATTTCTCTTACCTTCCAAGACTTAGATTCTTCTGATATTTTTATGGAGTGCCTGTTTGTAAATACTACTCCTTATGGATAAACTTAGCCTAAAAAATAATTAAAACAAAAAAAGACAGGAAAGCCAATTTAATATTTCTTTTAATGCTCACAAATACACAAAATATTTTCCAGGACCACAAAGCATGGAAGGCCTTTTGAAGTATTTAGAGAGGCAACTTAATGGCCATTAGACAAAGTAACCAGTAGTGCTCAGAGCAGGGCCACTTGTCCCTTTCCACTCCAACAGGAGGAGCTTTCTGTGGTGCCTCAGAGCTCAGTGAGTTAAAGATGGAAACATCCATAATGGAATAAGTGTTGCACTTTGCTGTTATTCAACACAAGGCTGTTGAAGTTTGTATTTATCTGTGCTGTCTAAGTTTGAAAGTCCTACTATGGTAAAAATCTCCCTGTATGGCTCTTCCACCTTTGGGAGATGACATCTGTGGTTTTTCCCAGGTTTGAAAAGCACTGATCACCTCAGTGTTGTTATTGTAATAAAAATAAATAATAATGACAATAATAAAAGTGATATTGTGTTTGTAACCACTGCAGAAACAGAGGTAGTGAATGATGGCCACGTTTAGCCAGACTGCTGATGCAGGAATACAGAAACTGGAAAGATATCAACCAGACTGATTTAAGACTTGGAGAGAGCAGAGAGCTGTGAGATTGATAACACAGAAAGGAATCTCTTGGTTGAGGTCCATGGCCTGCATCAGAGCTTTGGGGATTGATAGCACTCGGCACTATCAATCTCACAGCAGCAAATGGGATGACTATTCTCCATGAAGAATGGGCCATATTAAATACCCTGACATCCATTAGATTGAGAACTGCAAAATGAGTAAGGACAAGTACATGTTTGTAGAGATAATACAGTGCTGATTTTTGTGCAGTTTGTCTGGCTGCAGAAGTGTCCTCACTGGCTGTTCCAAGCTCAGCTCCTGGAAGTTGCAAGTCATGCTGGAAATAAGAAGAATAAAAATGCACAGGGGGTAGTGAATATGTAAGGGAGAGTGACTTCTTAAAATTTAAGGCCTGGTTTAGTGGGGCTTTGAGAAGCCTTGTCTAGAGGAAGGTGTCCCTGCCCATGGCAGGGGCTTGGAACAGGATGATCTGTGAGGTCCCTTCCAACACAAACCATTCTAGGCTTGCATGTTTCTGTGAAACTTAAAGTGCAAAAATTAGGCAACATAGCTCATTGTGATGTGTTTAATATTTTTGATTTGTGTTTCATTGAATTTTTTGTATACTACATCATGGCCACTTTCATGCTGAATCTTCTCTTTGTAAACTTGTGGCAAAACAAATTCCTTCACTGTATCTTGTGCTTTGATTCTCCTTGTGTTATGAAACTTGTGAAACTGAAAGTTGAGGTAGACATGTCTTGCCTCAGGTCTATGGAATTATCTTCATGAATTGGCTTGCTTTTATTATTTAATATTTTTATTTAATACAGCCATATAGCCTCTTTCAAGCATCCCATCCTATATCATATTATTCCATCAGAAAAGTGTCATTTACTCACTCTAACATTTCAAGGGATGTGGGAACTGCTTTTTTTTTTCCATGTGGATACAGCTCCCTTAGCAAACACTGCTGCTCAGAACACTGGCAGATGCACTGCAAAGTGAAAATAACCACCTCTTGTGTGAAATGATTCAGCAATCCAGAGACAAAGGCATTAAAGGACACAACACAGGCAGTAAAAGCTGTTGTTGCCTTCCAACAGTAGGGAGATCCATGGATAGTAGAGGATCACTCCTGAAATTTGGGGATTATTTTCTCCTCTAAACACTCACAATTTTCTAATATATTCGGATGTGCAGCATAAAATTAGGGAAGTGTAGTCTCAAACCTCTGTAAAGCAAAATGATATTTTAAAGTTTTGTTCAGAAGTCTGTGGAGAAAAAACAACATTTTAATTTAAATTTATCTTCTGTAGTGTCTGGAGGCAAATAGAAATATTAATAGAGAGAAAGAAGTATCCAATTGCACTTGCTGGAGGGAATTTCCAACTTTGAATAATGTGGTACTAGATTTAGTGTTCACGTGTGACTTTACATCTGTCCTCTCTTTTTTCTGCCTTTACTTTTTTAGTAATTTCCTCAAGTTTTACTTTAGAAGGTGACAGAATTGCTTATCTTATAGATTTGTTGGGCTTGACTTTGATGGCAACAGTCTTCTCTTTAACACTTCTGAAGATAAGAGGGATTTAAAATATGGTGTACCTGAATCAAGGAAAATTCTCATATTTAGTGATTCAGGGAAGCACTAAAATTAAAGTATGGTCTTTACAGACTATCTCTTTTGTCTGAGAAACCAGGATCTCCAGCAGGAGTAATAAGCATTCTTAGATCATGCTAAATAAATTGGTTTGCTCTTTGAGCTTACTGTATTATACAGACAGACTTCTGATTGGAAAAAGTATTTTAAAAAAATATTCCATTTTAAATGTTTTGGAACATTTGAATGACTTTTATAGGCTTGCTGATAGCTAGATGCAATTTTAAGCATGCCCATGTCCATGAAATAGTCATGTCTCCCTCAGGGGAAGGTTTCTGGGGAGGACTAACAGCAGCTCTAACCATTTAATAAGGAAAATAAACTGTTGCTCTCCTGGTCCTCAAGGAAGACTTAGAGGTAATCACATTTAGATTCTTGGAAGACTTTTTGTAGCAGTCCAGAAGGGATTTTAAAGTCAAAAGTGAAAATTAAATATAGCTGGAGTAATTCTAGTGGTTGTGTGTCACAAACTCAGACTTTAGTAGGAATGTTGTGGCGAGGCTTATGCAGAAACACAAATGTTGAATTAGTGTCAGACAGATGAAAATGATAGTCCTGTGCAGAGGGAGGCTGAGCTGGCAGGGGCAGAATATCCCCTTAATCCTATACTGAATTTCCAAGTAATAGCACCAACTAAAAGTAACTGAGTCTGCAAAGAAAAAAGTCCCATGTGCACAGCACAGTTCATTTGAGAAAACATTGACATGATGGGACCTACCAATGACAAATGAAATTCAGCCCAGGTAAATGAATAAACAATGAAACCAAAAGCCATTCATAAACTAGAAAATGTGCTGATATCTAGACAAATAAAGCAATCTGGGTGTTTCTGCATTAAAATAATCCCTAAAGTATTCATCCCAATGTGTACTGGCAATGAAAAACAAATCAAGCAGTGGAGTGAATTGAATTACCCATCCTGTGTGCAATAAATCATAAGGAAATCCAAGAACTTTTATTGCTCCATATGGTAGAGTTGGACATTGTCTAGAGTACTGCTTATAACACTGCTCACATCAAAGCAGGAAAGTTAAAATTGCTGGAGAAGGTGGGTCCAAAACAACCCAGAAAAAGGAAACTGTTAACCAGAGAAAAATAGAATGACATTCAAGTTCACAACAGCCAAAGGAAAAGAACAAAAAGGAATAAAATTAATTCTAGGATCTTTTGGTCAGTGAAGGAAATTTGTGACTGAAAATAGAGGAGAATGGAAAACAGGATGGATGTTTAGGAAAAATTCCACATCCAAACAAAATGCACATTTATATATATGTGTTATTGCAGTAAGAGGTGAGTTAATGGAAGTAGCACTACCTGAAACTATCATGCATGCCCAAATCCTTTCAAAGATGAAGATTTTTTTGGCTGTTTAGCACCAGGGAGCTGGGTGCTACACAGCAAGGGATGGGTGTAGTGTTGACTCCAACATCAGTGCTGTTAGAGAGGTTATCAGATCTCAGTCACAGCAGTGATACTGCAGGAGTTATGAATAAATGCAATTAGAGCAGGGTAATTTGTGAAACTAATGCCGATTTTGTCTATAAAATTCTGCTTCTGCCTCTTGGGTTTCTTCATAGCAGTACCCAACTTTACACCATATATTGGCACGGCCCTGGAAGCTGGAGGTGGTTGAATTGTGGTGGGTGTTGAGCTGGATCTGCTGCCTGCTGCAGCTCCTGTGTTTATAATTCCAGGGATGCTCTCTCCCAGGCCCAGCCCTCGTGTGCATGGGGAGCAGTGCAGAGCACGTCCTGACCCATTCACCTTTCTACCTTTAAACTGGCAGGTGGCCCCTTTCTGAAAACAGACTCCAGGCACTGTTTGGGTTCCTCCCTGGTTCAGCTCTGTGCCTGGGGGAGGCAGGGCTGATGGAGTCTGCTGATTGCCTCAGGACTGCTGAGTTTGCCTTTCTGAAGTTACAACCTCAGATTTAGGAACTCACAGACTAAAATAGCTCAAAATATGCAGATGGGAAAGGGATTACCCTCCCTTCCTGCTGCATGGAATGAAATTTGTAGTGTCTCCAGTTTCCTTTTTATGGAAGCATTTGGCTTATATGCATCTGTTAGAACTGGAATGAATTTTAAACATGTTTCCATGGAGCATAATTAAACATATTAGAGCCTCAATGAATTGTATTGTCCTATGCCAAACGAAAGACTGCAAGGAATAAAAGGAATTAAAATGGATGTCAGAGTGAAATGAAGTTAACATTGAACACCTCCATTAAGATCAATAAAAAATTTGTTGTTGTTCAGTGTATTTAACAAGGTTCTGGAGATGTAAAATGAAGTGTCTCATTGGTTAAAATTAAAACACTGAAATGCTGCTAGGAGATCACAGGTAATATAGCTACCTAAGAATATATCACAATTCTAGCAGCAGCCTGATAATTAAACTTTCGTCTCAAGTGCAAAACCTCTTTCATGTAATAGAATACTGGAACTTGTGTAGGTGAAATGATGAATGGAAGCAGATATTTTAATTCTTTATTTTTAGACACTTTGGTAAAGAAACCAACACTAAAGCTCAATTCAGTGTATTGCTGTTTATTCCCAAAAGTAATATGTGTTTGGTTTTGCATCAGTAAACACATTAATCAGAAGCAGAAAAATAGAAAGCATTAGTCAATGATCCAATAAAATTCTATAATATGAACCTAGTAATGAATAAAAGTTGATAGATGAATGAAGATAGTGATAACTGATAGAAAATGTAGCCTTCCAGTACACTGCTTATGTTGTTTGAATGAGTTTCAGAATTTAGGTATGAAAAATTATTCCAACCTATCTTGTTTTTAAGGGTCCACTGGAACTCTTACCATATAAATGTACAGAACAGTACTTAAATATTAGGTGGTTTTATACAATTTTTTTCTGACATGAGGGAAAACCCCTGAGTAAAACAACACACTGTACATCTGGGAGAAGTATGGGAATATTTCCCCACGTTTATTAAAGATTCCAGGGATCCTTTTGCAACACAACGTAGCTGAAATTAATGTTAAGGTGTTATTAAAGATGTTCCTTGTCCTCTTTGACTTCTCATGTACCTTGCTGACTTGATTCTCCTCAGATATTTTAATTCCACATGAAATCAAGAGGTGTTAACAGGAGTATTTAATTCTGGGGGTGATTTGCCAGACTCTTTTGCTTGCCTATACTGCATCAAATTTTCATGAAAATGGAACTGCAGCCAAGAAACCAGAATGTTTGTGGATTAAAACAAGTAAAACTGGCACCTGATTTGCTTCAATGTTTGAGGGAAGCCTTGATGTGAACTCTGGGGTGTCAGGCTTGGGTGTCACTGTGCTGAAGGGTGTTTCCTTGCATGCAGGGGATTCTCCATGTGTTCACCTGTCTGCTGTTATTCAGTGATATTTTGGTTTAATCCTCTGGAAAAACAAAGCCTGGTGCAGTCCCACTCTTTCAGTGCACACCTACTGACAGCTTTTGAACACGTTGTCCAACCAAAGCTGACAAAGAAATCAGGGAGTGCTCACTTGTGAAAATAGGTGGGTAAGAAAAGAAGGGAGACCCACTCACTCTGAAAAGAGATTTGACTGTACAAATCAGTGACATTGTACAAATTTGTGACATTGAAATGCTTGTACTGGATCATACATCTGTCCCAGTTACAAGAAGACTTTTGGAGTAAATGCACACAGGGCCAGGCTTTCTTATTTTTGATGGCAATGATGCATTTTGGCCCCTGAAGACTTATTGGTTTTTCCTTTGCATCTGTGCACATCTAAAAAGATACAATCTCTTTATATTCAAGCAAACAAGGTTTTTTGGTGTGCTAAGCAGAATGAAATCTGCCCTGTAAGACAGTCACAAACTGAAACCTGTTTTACATGTTCTGAGTTAAAATAATGACAAAAATCTCTTTAAATCAAACCATCTCACTTAAAATTAAAGATGCTGATCCAGTTCCCCCATCTCCTGTAAAATCTGATACATACACACCCCTCCTATTTCAAATTATGACAAGTGTTTCGTAAGCATGAAGTTTTAGATTACTGCTGCATAAAATCTTCTGGTGGATTTTGTCACCAACACAGGTTCTCCTAAAATGATACTAATCCTGAAAAGCTGATGCAATGAATTTACACTTCCTAAAAAAAATCAAATGAAAAATTTGCACTGTATTCAGTGTAACTCCATTGACTTCCATGGATTTTCTGTTGATTTATATGAGTATGAATGAAATTGGAAAGGGCCCAGTAGAATAAGTTGTAGTTTACACAAAAAGGATTTATTGCAAGGACTCATCAAGAGAATTTTTCAGTGTCATTTATAAATGGTTTACTGACTATAGCTGACCTTCAAAATTGCTATTAAATATTCACTCTAAGGACTACTCTGTATATTTAGCTAAAGCCTCCGTTTAGAAAGGTTGCCAGTACATTTCTATCTCATGTCTATGTTTTTCTCCCAGTTTCAATGTTAGACAAAATTAATAGCTAGAAAATGTGTGTCTTTTCCATTTGGAATTGACAACAAAAAGTCCAATATTTTTTGATGAATAGTCTTATTTTATTACTCTAAATATCCAGCAGTATTATTGTGTTGGATTAAGAACATTTCATTCTTTCCTGTTTCTATGATGTGTCCTCATGTCTCTAAGAATTTTTCCTGCCTACATTTATTGAAGTACGTAAGGCACTGTCAGCTTGTGTACCACTTGTGGGGCTGAAGTCCTCACCTTCTTGCATGGAGTAGAATATCTTCTCTGCAGTGTTATTAGCAAAAAAGGTTTCCTTCAACCATGCTCCAGCCAAAATGTGACTCTGCTGTGCTTTTGTAGGATGGAAACACCCTTTGAAACAATGTTAGGAGGTGTTAAGCTAATTCTTTTCAATGATGTCTTTTTACAGCCTAATCGAGATAAACCCCAGGAGGGAAAGAGGGGTTTGCAAGATGGATCTGTGCCCCGTGTGGTTTTTCAAATGGATTAAAAGTCCATTTTATTAACAGAGTGCAGTGTAGTATGAAATAAACCTGAAAGCATATGGGTTTGCTGGAGAGCCATAGGTTGGAGCTCTGCTGTGATTTTCCCAGTCCCAGCCTCCCTCTGCCAGGAAACTTCTGCAGCTCTGGGCCAGCATCTGAACCTGTCCTGTTGAGAGGCTGGTGGCAGCAAGGTCTTTGGGACAGTGGGGCCTGAGCCCAAACTGCTGATCCAAGGCTGGGGAGGGTGGGGTTGGGAGAGCTTCACTGGAGGTGGCACATGGGTTTGGGGGAGCCTGAGCCTTTGCAGGTGGCCATTCCCTCTCTGCTGGGAAAAAAAGTGAGCTCACTTGGGTATTTGGTATTCTTCAGTTCCACCTCTGTGATCAGTGTGGATAATCCTTGCATGGAGTGCATGAGTTATCTGCAAATTAAGCTCTATTAGGGGAAAATTTTCATATGATTTTTTCCAGTTAATAGAATAGCTTTCT
This sequence comes from Peucedramus taeniatus, assembly GCA_013400575.1. NCBI lineage: Eukaryota > Metazoa > Chordata > Aves > Passeriformes > Fringillidae > Peucedramus > Peucedramus taeniatus. Next base: position 307,055 of record WBNO01031926.1, on the reverse strand, counting down.
GTCCTGAAGAAAAAACATCAGAGTTTGATTTCAAGAGCTGCAAATGCATCTGCAAGATAAGGAAAGGTTCTGTTTGAACTACCAGGGTCCTGGGACATTTTCTGGCACTCAGCCTTTCTCTTGAGCCTCTGGTCTTTCCTCTGCAGCTGCCAGGACCACGAGGAATAGATTTTGCTTTCTATGAATTGAATTACCAAAACACAGCTCCTACAAAAGCCAGCCAACACAATCTTCTCCTCAAACCAGGGGAGTGCTGACGTGAGCATCCATTCCTGCTCTTCAAAATATTCTTGCTGCAAACAGCCAAACATTTCCTCACATGCACCACATAAAATATCCCACATAGTTGCCTGGGTATCTGTTGTATTTCTTAATATTTCCTACAAGAGCTTAAAAAACATTTTAAATTAAGTCAGTTGCAGCTGCTCTGTCAGGAATTCACTAAGCACTGCAGCCACTGAAGCAATTAAAAAAATGGCACAGAAGGTAATTAAAAGCCTTACTGGTTCTTGCTATTAGACTGACATTTTAAATGCCTCTAGATGTTTTATTGTGCCAATAACCTATTTCCCTAGTCTCGAAGAGAAATACAACTGACATCAGTAATTTAGTAAAGTATTCTACAGGTATCATAATGTTCCAACTAGAAATCTATATTAGATCACTGTGGTTTTCCGTTCTGCACAGTCCTCACTGCTCAGCTTAATGAAACAGTGGTTATTTGTTAATGAATATTAGAGCTTAGTCCCTCATTCTCATTCCCTGTAGTGAGCTGTGTAATATTTGCATTACTTGTGCACAAAGAGACACTTTCTGGTTATCATGAGCATGTGGGCTGCAGGGAGTTGTGCAGAGATTGTCCTTCTCCTGTGCAACAGCAGAGCAGAAATCCTGGTTTGGTGTACAGGGCTGCACAAGTCGCCTTTCCCTGCCCCAAGGAGCTTTCCTAATGAGTAGTGCTGAAAGGTTTGTGACTGGCTGCTGTCCACAGGCTCTGCAAGGACAGAGTGGGGCTTCTCAGTCCTTCTCTGTCCTCAAGTCCTGTGTTTGCAGAGAGATTAATAGAAGGAGCTTCCTCCCAGAGACTTATGCCAGTCCCCACGGCCAGAAAAGTCAGGCTGCTTTAGTACAACCCTTAATATAACTCCACCCTTAGTGTAACCCCTTGTCTGTCCAGCAAGGGAAGCTGGTAGGATATTAAGCATTTTTCTAGCTTTCAATTTAGGGTTCAAGAAGAGACTTTAAAAGGATGAAGGGAAAATATTTCATTACCAAATTTTCCCTGATAGCCTCAAAATGTGAACGTGCAAATCCTTTTCATTGTGCCAATGAGCTGCTATTCTTCATCCCTTATAGGAAGTTATAGGAAAAGCACATGACAGAAAGGAAGATAACTGCAGGTTGCTTAATTTTTTTGCCTTGATTTATTTTGTAGATCTCACACGAACATAAAATCAAACCAGAATTCAAGTATATTACACTTACCTGTAAAGCATAGAGAAGTTAGACTATAGCAAACAGCACTGTGTTATAGGTATTATTATGTCTCAGGGTTTGACAGAAATTATTCTGATGTGTAAGCACGAGGAGCAGCATTAATGCTGAGCTTTCGGCTTTTATTCCAATTTTTCTCTCCTGGGTCACCCTAATGCTGTGTAAACAGGGGTGCTTTGGAAGGGATTTCAGCAATAAACAAACCCACACATATCCCTGTGACTCGGGAGAAAGCCCACACAGCCTTGCTCACAGTGACCTCTGTGGAGTCTCCTGATTGAAGCCCTGCTGATCCACGCTACACATCCCTCCAGTGTGCATCAACAGGAATGTAAAATGGCAAAACTCTCTTGGCACTAATCTCCAAAGCCACGTCTAATTCTTGTTTTTAATGAGGCATTGAATTATTCCGTGCAGTGAGATGCTGCCTGTCAGTCTGCAGCACAGCTCCGTGCGTGCTGTTGTGCCACCAGAGATAAACAATCAGTAGGACTGATCAGGGAAGCAATCACTTAAATAAATCTGAGGAGGGGAAAAAAAATGCACATGCACTGCTCAGGGTGAAACAGATTTTGGTAAAGTTGCATATTGAAAATATCTACTGTGTGAATATAGTGACTGGTAGTAACTAATTAATAGTGAGTTAGTTGTTGCATAAATGATGTATTTCCTAGAGCTGCAGTGGGAGGAAGGTCTAAGAACCAGAACATGAACATCCATGGTCAGTTCCTCATTTTGCCACAGGTTTAGACTTGGTGTCCATGTAGTAGGAAAGCTTCAAAGACACACCACAAACCACAACCCAACTGCAGTCTCCCTGTCACTGCTGCCAAGCCATCCTGCCTGTATTTGCCATCACAACCATGAGCACCACAACAAAACAAAGTAGAGGTTTGCTCTTTATTTTTGCAGTAGAGGTGCCCCCAGGAAATGGTTCAAGCATTTCTAAAGAAGTCTGGGCTGCTCTGTAGAAATCTTTGCCATGGTCTCATAGCAGTAAGCCAGTAGTGATTCAAGCATTTTGGTGGCACAGATCTGCTCTGTTCATTAAGTCAGTGGGTTTCTATTGAGTTTGAAGGGCAGCAAATAAACAAATTAGACAGTTTATCACCTGTTTTTGCTGCACTTAACTGTCGCTATTTAAGGCCACATGATGGATATATTGATTTCTGCATCTACCTACATCCCAGCCAACCCATCACTCCCTTTGGGTTTATGTTCCAAGGAGTTCTCTGTTTTAAAAAATCTTTTTTTTTTTAATAAATCGTCTGTCACAGAAAAAAAAAATCATTAAATATCAGAATTTTTTTTTAAAAAACCCCAACCCTTATCTTCTACTTGGGCTAGAGTGTGTTGAGTGCCTTTTAACAAGACAGAGAGGGTTCCTTTCTGGCAAAATCCTGCTCAGCTGGACTCCTGTGCTGTCATCTTTGTGTACAGAAAAGATCACTCTGAGAAATTGTGATTCTGTTTGAGCTCCATGCCGTGCCAGGGCAGCACATCTGAAGTCACTGCCCAGCTGCTTGTGATGGCTCTTGGTGCCAGAAGTTGTCCCCCCTCAGCCTCCTGGCTGAGCTGCTCGGGGGACTCCTCCAAATGAATCATTCAGCAGGGGCAGCCTCAGTAATGACAGGTTCTCATCAAGCCAGAGGGGCAGCACAGTGGGATCCAGCAGAGAACACATGTCCACAGCTCAGGGGAATGTGGCTTTACAGGCAGCAAAATCCTCTGGAGCTGCAAAGCTCTTGAAAAGGTTTTTCCATCTAACATGAAAGCCTGGTGTAAAGTCTGATTCTCTAAAGCATAAGAACATTTTAATTAGGAAACATCTAGATGGTTGAGCTTAACTGAGCAGGAGCCTAAGAGTGTTTGGGTGGGAAATGTTCAGGTGGAATTGTGAAGTGGTGAGGTAGTTCACTGGCATGCAGTGTAATTTGTGATTAAGGTTATCTGCAGTATCTAACCTTTCAGTAAATGCCAGCTGCATAATGGCTGTCAGTTTTCTCTCTCAGATATTATACTGCAGAAGGTTCTATCTGACCATAAGAATCTATTTAATAAACCTCTAATGGGAAATGACCAGTATCTGAGTATTACAGATTAAAAGTGACAATGCTAATTGACTGCAGAGGTATCTACATGAAGAGGGACCAGAAAAATCATTTAAGTCTAAATGAAATTGGACTGATTTGATATTTGAAAAAGCATTACATTCCTCTTGTGTTCGGCAGTGTGGATTAATTGCTCCTTGTCAGGTTCCTATGTAGCAATAGGCTGAGATTGGTGGGGAGTGAAGAACAGGAACTTGGGGGATTTAGAAAGACATTCGTTTACTAAAATTAGAAGGGAAGGTCTGTATTGTAGGTAATTTTTAAGGCAAGGAATGAAATTATATTTTGTATTTGCAGTTCCTGATTGCTGGTGAAACAAATCAGGGGCGCAACCACATTTCTGTTCTGAGGATGTCAATTTAATTACCTTTTTTTCTTAGCTTTTAAAAAAGCATTTTGCAAATAGCTATGACAGGGAAATAGAAAATCACAGTTTTATTTTATGAGGAGAAATTGATAGGAATCATAACAATAGGAAAATTAGCATATGTGGCGTACACTTACCTCAGAAATGACTTAAAATCATCAGGTATCAGGTAAATGCATGTGCTTAATTTCTGTATAGTTTGCTGTGCACAAATCTTTATTTTCAATCAGAGGCTGCAATACAAATTCATTTCTCTGTATGATATTTTACAGGGAACACATAGCATTGATTCCAAATAACATATTATGTTCCTAGAAAAAGCAGCATTTTCATGTGTAGGTACATAAAGAGTTTTTGGAAAATAGATATCAGACACCCTTTAAAAGTCCTAAGATACTGAGAAAAATTCCCTTCTAGTGTGGCTCTATGTGCTTCAGTAAATAATATAAGTCTCTTTATCTTTGTAGAGATAAAGAAAAGAATTAAGTGTTCAATACATTCTGTCACTGCCTCTCCCCAAAATTAATCAAGTTAAGTGTTTTGTGTAATAAAGCAGCATATATAATAATATTATCCTCCTTGACAGATTTTATTTTATTTTATTTTATTTTATTTTATTTTACTTTATTTTACTTTATTTTAGAGTGGTTTGGTTCTCTGCTTATTTTTGAAACCTGTGAGAACACAGGGAAAACTGCTCATGAATTCCATGCAGAATTCAGAGAGTTAATAAAGAAAACTGTTAAGTATGTGCTTAAATTCAGTGTGTGAGCAATTCTGTTGAAGTTGGAGGAACATGTGGCATGGTTCAAACTTAATGAATCCATAAGTCTTTGCAAAATCATCTGCTTAACATCTCTGGTGGAAGATAAAGAAGGAGAGAAGCATGGTAATTTTACAGGAATATGCACTGAAATATGCTCTGCTTTTCACTGACCCTGCTGTATCCCCAGCTTATACCTGGGAATGTATGCAATGGGCTCTGTGGGACATTGTGCCAGTGCTAGGAAGGAAATAAAGATGGGAAACAAGCAAACAAAAATAATTCTAAAATCTTTGAAATACAGTAATTGGGTTATCGTGCAATTTTCAGATTAAAGTCCAGGTAATTTATTTTTAAGGTAATTTTTTTTAATGTTCTGCTTATATAATGCATAGGATTAAGGCAAGAATGAAGGCTGTTCCTAAAGTTCAGAATACAGGGTATGTTTACTTTTATGCAAGAATTGATAAACCTTTCCTATAGTTGCTGCAATGTAAAATAATCATCCACAACTACTTACACAGCATGGAGTTGGGAAACATAGCAAAATAATCAGCATGAAAGTGAGCCATAGAATGTGCTGAACATAAATATATGGCCTAATTCTCCCTTTGTGTCAGCTTTAGGCCAATATAGCTGTTGCAATATAAATAAAAACACAGCAGTAATTTCAGTGATTTCAGTGCAGCTGGTCCTTAGATAAGTGAAAATGTTTAGGCTCCCATTCTGCAATCCTTAGTTTGAAATGAAATGTGCAGTGTTTTTCTTGGCTTTGATTTTTTACAATTAAAATTAATCAGGATGGTGCAAAAAAAAAAAAGAAGTGTGTGAATATTTATATAAATACTGTAACTTTGGTTAAATTTGATCACAATAGCCTTTGAGATCTTTCTGTTCCACAAACTCAGAGCTTCTTGAAGCTGGTCTGCATAATTCATTTGAATACATATATCATATAGCTGCATATTTATATTTGTGATTCAACACCCATATTTGAAGCTGTATCTCTGCATTCAGCTCACTGGTAACTTGGCTGAGCACAGCTTAAATATCAAACCTCAGTGTCTGGCTTCTCATGAGGAGTCTGTGAGCTCCCACTTGCTCACTCTTGACTTGGGAAGGAGCATCTCTGAATCCTGGCTGTGCTAACAAGTAACAGAATTGATTCATACATGCTCTGCAAAGGTCAGAACTGACCATGTTTTATTACAGAGCAATGCACTCATTCTCTGGTGGATAACTTGGTGGATAAAGTCGTTTGGGTTTCCCTCTCCAAGTGCTCTGTTGCCATCACAGTTTCTTTGCCCTGTCCTTAAATCCCAGCTTGCCTGGGGATGAAACCATAAATTGTGTTCCATGTGACATTTTATGGTGAGCAGCAGCATGCAGAGGTGCTGCAGAACTAAATTTGAGGCCCTCATCTCTATGCTCTGCTTAACTTCAGGACCCTGGCACCAGCTTAGATCAAAGCAGGATGTGCAAGCTCACTTGTTTTCAGCTGGACAAGGTGCTGCTCATCTGGAATCAGCTGGGCAAATCTGCCCCCCTCCATGCCAGTCACTCCCAGGTAATCCCCAAGGTAAACCCTGGAAGTTCCTCTCTCAGTTTAAAGCAGAGAGAAGTGGTTCTTGCGTATCTTGTTAAGCTTTTGTGTTAGCACAAGATCTAATTGTAGAAACAAGAATAGACCAGCAGAAGAGGGAGATCCCTGTGGAAGTGCAAGGCATGGTTCTTCAAAGTTGTATTTATTAAGTATTGTAGGGACTTTTAAAAAATGGTTGAGAAAAATATTGAAATATTTTGCTTTCAAGACTTTTAATAATTTTTAAAGTAATCTCTTAGACTCAATTTAAATCAGAGATGATATTTTATATTTGTCACTCTCCACCTAGTGAAGGGGCAAGGAGAGGATGAATGCAAAGGTAAGAGAGGCTGCTTTTTCTGGAGATCACCACTATGGAGAGGAAATTATGTCTACACATATTGCACAATTGGGTCCAGCAGACAGCATACAGATAAATACTTTTAAATATTGAAAAACAATGAAAAATAGCTCTTGTGGTTTTTTCCCTGCTTTTTTGTTCAGTTTCAATAGGAAAATGTACATATCCATTAAAAATATCACCTACTTTTTATTTTTTGAACATCAATATTGTGCCAGGATAATTTTTAACCTAACTGTAGAATCTATCACCGTTGATAGATATAAGAATGGTTTCAATTTTTTTTCTTTCCAACAACTTACCATTTTGACATGTAAAGAAGAGTCATTTTATAAAATTCTAAACTTTTACAAAGGTAAGAAATGGCAAAATAATAACAACATTTGTCTTCTGTCAAGAAATATTGACATGGTATTACTACAGCAAAATTGGTTTGTGTTGTGAAGTGTGTCTCATAGATAAATCAGATCTGAGACTTTTTTAAGCTAACTAAATTGTGCTTTGGTGCTGATATATATAAGACTATCAAGACACATGATAGTGACTTTTTTTACCAAAGTGGGCTAAGAGCACTTAAGTTTAAAAAAAAATGAACACAAAACATTTCCTGCTCTTCATCTGCCTTCACTTTTTTTGCGCTTCGCTCTAGCAGGATCCGATATGTCACTAAATGGGCAGTGCATGCCTCAGATAGGAACAAGCAGAGCTGAGGTAACTCATACACAGATTTATGGAAAGATGCCTTTTTCCTGTCAGATTAAATAGATATCATCCAGCATTGTGGTGTAAAAACTTCTATATTTCCACAAGATTCAAATACGTGTGAGACACTGTAAAACCTTCATAGGCTCAGGATGTTGAGCAGGCTGAGCTGAAAACCTCTGCACTCTTTGTACAGCTCGGTGAAGGACTCACAGAAGACCTGGGGAGTGCTGCTCCTCGTGGCTGTGCTTTGCTGGGAGTTGTTGAGCTGACATCTGGCAGAGCATCTTCTTGCTTCAGGGCATCCTCCACTGTCAGAGGAGGTGCTGGGCCCCTCTGCCAAATGCGTGCCTTGAACTGGTTTCTTCATGCCTTGCTCTGCAGAACACCAATGGCTTTCCCCCATGAACTTGAGAGGAACAGCAGCAAACAATTAGCAGTTCTTCAGTCCTAGGAAATATCCATCTGCTCTTGGCACAACTGTTTGTCAACATATAAATAGCTACACTGCCAGCAAATGGAGCAATTTTCTGCATCTGGCTCATGCTTCCCTTCCTCCCTGTGCAAGTGGCATTTGCAGTTCAGTAAAATAATTTATATTTTCACAAAAAATCAGTTCTCACTGCATTATTTTTAAAGGAATAATTCAGGAAAATGTATGGAAACATGGAAATTCCTTGGAATTTTTGTCCCTTTTTGGGTACTGGAGTACCCTTTCATACTCTAAGAAGGGTAAAGAACGTATCTGATGGACTGTGTTTGATTTTGCATTGTGTAATTAGTTACCTGCTGGAGTTTCTCACAGCTTTTCTATTTGCTCCTGTAAGGGCTAATCCTAAACTAAGAAAGAAATGAGTCATTCTGTGGCCAGTGGAACTTATGAAGCTTTGTTTCCAGCAGCTCCCTCCCATGTGGTTTCTCTAGTGTCTAATAGCTTGGTTGAGTTCACGCTGCAGGTTCTCCCACAGTAAGATACCCAGATTAGTTCCCTTTCATTTGACTTCCAATTTTCACAGAGCAAGTAGAAATTTACTTTAGAATTAACATAATGTGGAAATATATTTCATTTCTTAAAAAAAAAAAAATCAAAACACTGGTGCTTTAGAGCAGCCACAAAACTGCATTTTACTTTTTCCCAATTAGCCAATGATCATAAATGCTGTCAGCTGTGTAATGGACACAGTGGTGGTGTTTACATATCTGGAGTTGCCCTTGATCCCACCCCTGGGCTTTCTAAAACACTGTGGTATTTTTGAGTATTTGGAAGAGGCAAATAACTCATAATTTCCTCAAATATAAACAGATGTTGAGTGGGAAAACCAACATGTGTTTTCTCTAGAATCCTTGCTGTTTAGGTTGTATGCTTTCAGTGTGTGCTGTAGAGGATGCTTGGAATTCCAAATCAAGGTTTGGAAGCTGTCACACCTGTGACAGGTAAGGCAGGCATCCAGCCTAGATCACTTTGGGGCAAAGCTTGGGGTGGCCCAAGTTCTGCCAGTGAAGGCAGGGCTGGCTGAGACATTTCCATCTGGCATCCTCCTTTCCTTCCAGAATTCTGTCCCATGGAGAGACCATGCAGGTGAAAGCCACTCTGTCTGTCAGGTACCAGATCAATGATGCCTGAGGGCCAGAATTTAATCAGTACAAAACACAGGAAGTGATTGGCAGGTCTGGTTTAGTGTGCTCAGTGCGTCTTGGGCTCTTGAAGAATTTATTCTGGGGGGTTTGATCCTCTGAAGCAGAATTGTGAGTCTGGTTTTTGTTTAAATCCATCTAAACTTCCTGGCTTGCCATTTTCCTGTGCTCAAAGTGCATTTGGGAGAACAGGCAGAGTGGGTGGCTTTGTTTTGATTTGGTTTGGAACACAGTTATTAAAAATGTCCCTGGAAGTGTTCAAGGCTAGGTTGGATAGGGTCCTGAATAATGTGGTCTAGTGGGAGGTTCCCTGCCCATGATGGGAGGTTGGAATGAGTGGATTTTAAGGTTCCTCCCAACCCAAACCACCCTGGGATTCTCTGACACCTGTAGTACTGATTTATTGATGGGAAACTCTTGTAGAAACAAAAATGATGAGGCTCCAGGGGGTTCTCAGACTCCAATCCAGGCTGAACTGGAATTCTCTCTTGAACAGTCAGGTGCTCTTGCATAAATGTTGACATATCCCAGCTGGCCAAACTCTAATCTTACACCAACTTCATTCACTTTCAAACCCACTGGCTTCTGTGGTTTCTCTATTATAAATTGGCACAGCATAGACATTCCCATCCTAAGAATTAAATGTTCTTGTAAAGCAGTTTGGGAACTGAATGTTTCTTCCTCATGTGGTGGTGTCAAAGATGTCTAGGATGCTCAGGAAAATGCCAGTACTGGATGTGTTTCATCTTGGTATCCTGAGAGTCAAAACTGCACCAGATCCTGGTCTAAGGAGCACAGGGCTGATTCATTGCCACTATCTTAACACAGGAATCTGTACAAAAATCGAAATAAAACCAAACCAACAGAAGAAGAAGAAGCATTTAGTGCCTGATAATGACATTGTGCATTAGTCACTAAGAGTTTAGTGCCTTGAAATACCATGTCCAGGCTTTGCTTCTAGAAGTTGAGGTACATATAAATAACACTGCAAATCATGCTGGCCTGGTCCTCAGAGCTGTTGTAAGATTTCTCAGGTGTTATGTTTCTTTTCATTAGTCATTAGTTTCTTTTCAGGAGGTAATAAGGAGCATGAATTAAATAGATTTTTTGTAGCTCTTACTGCTTTTTAATTTTCCGTATGACAACTCCCTTTTAATTTCTCATTCAGACCAGCAGAGCTCAGTGCAGTTATTGTGTATATGCTGTGAACAAGCTACAAACACACACAATTCTTCTGTACAGACCAGAGTGGAGGCAGAATACTACAGACAACATCATTAGCAAGCAATACCAAACAAAAATTACAATATTTTTAGAGCTAAATAGTTTGGGTTTAAGGGATTTTTAATTTACTAAATTTTGTTTACTTTTGGTGAACTTTCCTCAGGGAGATTTAGGATTTCCAAAAAACAAATGGCAATACTGTGTGCATTCTAAAACAAAAATCTCTTGTGCTCTGCTGAGAGAATAGACCTAGTTCAGTATGTGTACACTTCCAGAATAAACAAAAACCCCATGGAGTTTTGTTAGTAGACTGGGTATAAATCTGGGCTCGGTGAAAACTTTAGCAGTGGTGGAATGCTCAGAACCACATAGATTCAAACCAGCTACAGCCCTGGAGCTCTGTCCAGCCCCAGCCCTGTCTGCTGGGGGCTGGTGTGACAATGTGGTGGCTCTCGTGCCAGGAGATTGCAGTTGCAGTTCTGGACACAGTGATGACACAGATCCTTTTCTACTGAAACCCTGCACGAGAATCTAAGCCCAGAGTAATTCAGCCACTGTTAACCTAAATATGCCAGCTCATGTTTCATTCAGGCTTACTCCAGCACGGATGTCTCTCGTTGATTGCAGCTGAAACAAAGACAAATCAGGCTTATTATATTTAAAGGTTGTGAATATTTTTATTTTTGGGTTTTCAGTGGGCCTGATTCTAAAGTGGTAGCCATTTCCACTGGAGTAAATTGGGAGCAATCACCTTGCTCCTCGTCATCATTCACCGTGCAGTTAAACCCGGCTCTCATTCACTGGAGCAAAAGGTGCCTGAGCTCTGAGCAATCAGCACAACACAGTGAAATGTTCAGCAGAACAGGGGCTGAAACACAAGTCCATCATTCCCCTAAGAGCCCCAACAGGAGCCTGCAGAAAGTGGCTGCTCTCACTCCTTGCTTGCTCTCTCTCCTCCTGTTTATATAAAACCTGAGCCAGGGTGAGAGTTTCACTTCACCCAGGAGACAAACTTGGTGTTGAGTCACCATGAAATGGGAGATTTGTGGTTTAATCCCACGGGAGAGATCAGGCATTGAACCAGATACCTGTGATACGAACGAGTTAAGCTGCTGGAAAGCTTTCCTTCACAAGGCAGGCAGGCTGTAACTATTCAGCTTGCAAAATGTGTGATGTGGATATGACAAAAATCTGTAAAATCACCAGTGGCAGTGAGAGGGTGAGCAGGGACTTTCCAGTCCCTGTTCCAAAACAAGAGCAGATTTAAAACAAACAAAAGGAGACTTATTATTTTCCCCCACACCTGTGATTTAAATTTGGAGCTCCTTCCCAGAAGAGGCTGTGGATATTGAAGGTTTAAGAGAGTTTGGGGAGGACCTGACAACTGCATGGAAGAGAAATCTGTTAAGGAGTAGGGAATGTGGAGAACTTATCCTTTGTACAGCTAGTGCAGGAGTTGCAGGTTAGTGGAAGCTGCAGTCCTGTTCAGGGAGGGGATGGATGCTCCTGCCTGTGCAATGAGCTGCACAGACAGAACTGCTCTGCTCCTCCAGTGCCAGGGCTGCTGCCAGGGGCAGAGCAGGGAGCTGGAACACCCTTGGCCTCAGCACTGCAGCTGGCTCTGCACGGATAAGGGACCTGGGGTGCTGAGATGGGAAATCCTCCAGGTTACACACAGAGAGCTGCCATGTCCCAGGCGAACACGGAGTCTCATGTGCTTCTCTGGGGCTCACAAGCAAAACTTCCTATATTTGTACATCCCACACCACCTGCAGAAGGGTTTACAGGCCTGGGATACCCTCACCTACTCACAACAAGTTTAGACCTAAGTCCTTTATAGAACCATCCATAGAAAACACTTCAAGGTCATCCAAAACCACCAGAATAAAAGATGATGGCTGAAACCTGTCTTACCCCCTGGAACCATCCTACTCTGACAACTATTGGCTTAATGATTTAACTTCTAGAAAGATTCAGATGCATTTAGAAAGAATAGGTTTACCTTTGGTAATATTTGTTTTTTATTTATGAAGTTCCTAGCATAAATAAATCCTGAAAAACATAAGACTGTAAAGATATTTTTGTCAGATCATGGTAAGAACAACCTTGAAGTGGTTTGCCAAGCTTTGAATTATAATGTATGTCATCAGTAACCTAAGTTGTTATAATTTACTTCTGACATTAAGATCTTGCTTTTGGGCATATAGTTGCAAATGTATCCTATTCCATTCCTTACTTTCTAAATGCCCTTCATGTTTCAGTAAGACAATCCAATCAAAACTAAAGACCAAATGCACTGTAAAACAAATCAAGCATACAAACAATTCTTAAGCCTTCCTCTTACACATTCACTGGCTTGCCCAAGGCTCCTAAACTTCATAAGCTGTGTAATCATGAAGTACACAAAAGTTTTCAAAGGAAACATTTATACCATTTGTTTTGTATGTTGCTCAGGTTGGAATTTGTACCAAGAGAATCACAGAGATAAGAATTTATTATCAGTCTAGCCATCCTGGTCTTAGACTCGCCACTAGTGAACATTCTCACTCAAAATGGTTTGGTCTTTTCCAGTTTTCTTAAGTTACAATTCAAAATGCTAAATTTTATGATGACAGCACTTTGGGGGTGACTAATTGTGCTAAGAGATGTTCAACCCCTGATGAAATAAAAGTCCCCCATGAGGAGAGATGATAGTTTAATTTAATGATGGTCATAAGGCCAATTTTCAAAGCCATAAAAGTCACTGATTCTCTGTCTTTAGCCTTAGGCTGAATCCCTTATTCTGCACGTACTTTCCATCAAAACCATTTCATGTTTTGCTCATAAGGGCAGAGTATGTGTGGTTTTGGATTTTCCCTCTCTTTAGAACAAAGCATAAAAGTTTTTTAGCAAGGACCCATAAAAAGCACTTGTAAATCTATGGCAAGAGCTTGGTCTTTATTAAAATTCAGTATTAACCTGTGCTCCAGAGGCACTGGGGCTGCAGCCCCTTTGCAGAACCGTGGCAGCACAAAGGCACAGTCAGTCTCTGGTTTGGCAGTGGCTGCCTGGGGTTGCAGAGTATCCAAATTATCCCATTCATTTCATCTGGCAACTGAAACAACCACTGGGGATCTTTGCAATCCCACCCTTAATGACCTCAGCATGGCAAGGAGCTGCAGCTCAGAGATTTCCTGGACAGGGTCTGTGCTCAGGGAGTCTGTGGACATCTGCTTGCAAAACCCTTTTAAAATCTCTGGTAGAAATCACCCCCATAAAAAAACCCATAAAAACCAAAAGGAAGGGTCATGTACTGACAAACTTACCAGGGAGGGGCTGAGGGAAGCACAGGAATCCAAACCAACTTCCCCTGGCTGGGGTTTAAGCTGATAAAGAAGAGGATTAGATTTTCCTGGTGAGATAACCATCTCCCTGCCCTCCTCAGCTGCAATAATTAAATGAGTTTCAGTAAGTGTGACATAAGATCAGATCCCAAGAGCTCCTGCCAAAGAGCACTTATAAGGCATGAATTAAATAAAGGTTGAAGTACTTTTAACCAATCAGCCAGTTTCTCATGGAGAGCCAGGAGCTTCTTCATTTAGGAACCTGACATTTTGTTCGAGTTCTGCTGAGCAGAACAGATCACACCAGTTAATGTGGTAATGAAGAAGTGATGGTGGTATTTGCACTTGACTCAAACGTCAGCATAAATTCTGTTCCTCGTCCAGATCAGTACAACTTCCCTGAAATAAAGCATATTTCAGCCTCATTAACCAATTGAAGGTCTCAAATGAAATGAGATCAATTTAACTTAAATCCATCATAACCAGGCTGGCTTAAAGAATTAGTTTCTCTGGGTCCATAAGGGTACTCCCAGTAACTGTTTCTGCAAGGTCGTCTATTCTGTCCAGTTGCACACAAAACTTTAATTGCAAATACTCAGATATAGAAATTTCTGCTTTCTTTAGTGTTACTGCCCCCATGAACACTTGCTCTATTCCTTACAGCATTAGAGTTCAGGTAATAAATGAATTTTATCATGTTATCATTTAACCACCAACACAGAATTAGAACAATAAACAGTTCTAGAAATAATTGCTGCACTTCAGAATAGCCTTTATCTCAAATTATAAATTCCAGTTCCGTTCATACTGCACAGTTAAAACTATGCTTAAATATTTCAACTTTTCAACAAGGTGGCCACACAAAATGGACATCTGAGAAATAAAATTTTGTAATTAAAACCTTGAAAGGAAGTTACATTTGCTAAGTTACTGGTTGTGAGGAATGTGATGTGGTTTTCAAAGTTCAGCCTGTTGGGATCAGCCAAATAGGTGTAGTTTCTTCATAAATTAATTCATTTTCTCCCAGCACTAATACAGTCAAACGTTAAATTCAAAATAACCTGTCTCTAAGGGGTCACCTTTATGTGACACCCGTGTGCTGATGTCATCAAAATTAATAGGAAAAATTGCCTTAAGCTTAATTGTTATTTTAATGCCTGCATTTTTAAATTACTTGAACAATTTTTAAATTAAACTGGAGCATTAAAAATGCAGCTGCTCTTTATTTTTTTCTGTTTTCTCAGTTTTAAAATATTGCAAAGATAATTGCAATCCACATGGAAGAATGTTTTTTTGTAAAATAAAAATAAAAAGTCTTGTACTCGATACTAGGTGTTAATTATAAGAAGGAAACAACTGGAGAAAAAAATTGTGATGGGAAGTCCAAAGGCCAGCCATGATTTCACCTGAGTGATTGAACATACCAATTGTTTCCCAGATGTTTAGATTGCAATCTCATGGTGGGTTTGTATTGCTTTCACTGACTATATCTTTAATATCTACATGAACAGATACTGTTGTGGTTGTTAAAACATTTTAGGAAACTTGCATCTTCCATCACCACTGTCACAAGTTAAAGGTCCAGAGACCTTAAGCTGATGGTTCAAACTCATCTTGCCAAAGCAACAGAGTGAAAAAATATGTCTGGCTTTTTACTGCTCATTTTAAAGAAAATAAAGTCAGTGATGAGATTTTTCAACACCAATAAAGTCATTCTTTCCCTCAGCTTACAATGTTTGTGGACCTTTATTTAACAGATAGCTTGTGACATCTCTCTAATCTATGGATCATTTATTGTCTAGATGTATTTTAGCATCTACCCTGCTCTTGTACCCTCATTCAGCACCCTGAAATTAGATACAGCAGAGTTGTGTTCACTGAGCAGTTTCAGTTAGGAATGGAAGTGTGTCATTGAGCCTAAATTAATGTACCAATTCATTAAACACTTTCAAGCTGTATGCCCATATTTGTTAGGGACAAAATGCTCAGTGATCACAGTAAAATGCATTTTGGGCTCCAATATAACCAACCTCAATCACCTCAGCTCCCAGCTCACTCAAACCTAACCCACACCAAGCTGTGGTCACTGGAAATTAAATAACTTTCCACTGGTTGTTTTAATTTGATCTCATTCTCTTTCAGGTGCACCAGTTCAGAGTGACTCTACCTTGGCCTGTGGGTTTTTCAGCTTTAAATTAGCAAAATCAAGGCCAGACTCAGACACTGGCTTCTCTCTGATGTGTTGAACCACTTTTGGCATCGTGCAGCTCCTCACACAGGAGCCAGTGGCTCACAGCACAGTACCAAGGCTGCAGGAGGTTTGGCCATTTTTAATTCTGACTACTTTTAAACTTGGGCTTTACTTAAAGAAAAATACACTGTTAGTGCCAATTAGACAACTGGATTATTATTCTTCTTCTGACAGAAATTTCTTTTTCTTTTACTTCCAAGGGCCCATCTTCTAAAGCACAATACCACATCTAATTAAGTGGGTTGCTTGTGAGAATGAGCTCTGAAATTATAAATATCCTCTGAGTTTGTAAGCAAGTAAGATTCTTCAGAGAAATTTGCACGGCTCTGTTTTTAAAAATCACCTGTCTGGTGATGCAGCACATGTTACACCAGTCTCTGCAGGGAAAATCCACTGAGGCAAATTGTCCCATCCTTCACACCCTGGAGCCAGGCCACTGTCCCCTCCCTGGACAGGGGACACAAGCCAGAGCCACTTGGTCCTGTTATATTTTCAGAAATGGGAGAAATTCTGCTGCCTTCATTACTGTGGTAGACACAGCAATTGTTTTGTTGGTCCTTGCTACTGTTTGGTTCCCCCCCCCCCCCCCCCCCCCCCCATTCTTTACCCAACAAAATAACCTGGGCAGCTGGAGCACACAGTTTTTCTTTTCCTTCCAATTAGTTACACAGCAAGTCCATGGTCACTGATGTTGCTGTGAACACTGATAAAACTTGTAGAGCTTTAGAACATGTAACTTGCTGCAGCCACCTCTTCTGGCTATTCAAGTGTGTCAAGACCTTATCAAGTCAGCAGTTACCTAAAACCTTTATTGTGAGTCACTGCAAAATAAAGGGAATATTTTTCCATGATTATTTTTTGTAAAACCCTGCTGCAAGGTCCTGCTCCACGTGCGAATTCTCCCATGTTTGCTGGGTTTTATAGCATTCCTGGAAGTGTTGCTCCACATGTTTTTACCAGTTTTTAAGATGCTGGTGAGGTTTCATGATAAGGTTAGGATTTGGGAGGGAAGGGCACATCCACCAGAGGTGCTCCTGCCCAAGCAGTGCCTGGCAGTACTGGCAGAATTTACCCTTTTGCACTATATTACTTCTTTTTGCATTTGTAATAATATGGCTCTTTAACATGCTGGAAAAAAAGGCTCTGCACTTAAAAATGCCACAGGAGTGAAGATTAAGAAAGCAAGTGCAGACACCCAGCTGTTGAAAGCACAAGCAGCATGAAATTGGGGGTGGGGGACAAAATTAGAATTCTCCTCACGTGCTCCCCGCCTGCTCTAATCACAATGCAGGCATTATCAGCCAGCATTGAATCTTTGTATTATTTCCAAGTTTCCCCTATTGTCAGTCATTGTGACAAAGTGCAGGACAATCTGACACAATGATGAATCACTCCAGACATTGAGTTTTCACATGGCTGTCAGATGATCTCAGTAGGCTGTGTCACCTGAAAATGCCACAAGACTAAACCCATGCTGTAGTTCAGAACAAAAACGGAGTTTGGTATAAACTCCACTGATTCAGGGCATAAACATGGGAGTCTGGAGGGCTGGCTCAGCTTTCTCTTATGCAGGAAAACCTCAGCATTTTCATCCAGAGTGAATGAAACCAGAATCAGAGCTCAAGATATGTTAACAGCTCTTGCATGCAAAACAGGAAGACACGTTGATTGGGGCTTTAAATTAAATTCCTGCATGGATGGATCTGTACTGTGGTTCTTTTAAAGCATTTGTTCAATACATAATGCCCATCAAAGTAGAGGGCATTTATCCTAACAGTTTCAAGTGGATATATAAAAATTAGTCCCTTGCAGTTTCTTTTTCCTGCATGGCAAAGTTATCTAGCAGGCTCTTTATTTTCTCTGTGGGCCAGGTAAGATGCAGCTGCACTGATAACTGATTGATATATAGTCAAATGCAAATATGCTTGTTTAAGTACATGCCTTGCCTTCATGTATATTTGCTTGTCGGTGCTATTGTGAGCCCAGCCCAGAAGAACATTGCTCTTTCCCACATTATTATTCACAAAGGCAGCTTTCTGAGTTATTTCTGCTCCTGTACAATATTCATGATAGCAATTTGATACCTTAGCAGTTTCAAGGTTATCAAGTGATTGAAAATCCTGCTGCTTACTTCAAGGTGTAACATATAAACTGTACTGCCATCCATTCCAGTAATATAATAGTTTTTCTTAATGCCTTTCATGAACTCCTGATTTAAAGTGTAAGCTGACTTCAGAAAGGGCTTATCAGCCCCAGACTTTCCCTGTGCTGCTGGGCTGCTGAATTTGGCCCTGCGAGTTTGTATCTCTGCATGCAGCACTTAAGCAGGCAATATTTAACCTCTGGCAGAGATATTGATACATCAGCTCCCGAGTGAGGACGCTGAAGCACGGCCATAATGAGAAACAAAGAAGTGGTGATTTATCTGGGCTCTGTGGGTATGAATCCTGCGGGCAGGAATTGCAGATTGGAGATCACGGGGATTAACTTTGTACCCAGGAGCGGCTCCGCAGCCGCCTGGTGCAGCAGCATTGGGCAGTGATGGACAAGTAAGGGCCACTGGATGTGTAATGAGGACACTGAAGAAAAGCCCATCATTTCTCAGCCTGTTTTGGAGGCTCCCACCCACCCACTGGATTTTGGCTGCAGATGTAGTCTGGGTGGTTTTTGATTGGTGGATTGTGCTGCTTGATGGAGTTTACATGGTGGCATCTGCTTAAGTAACAGATGTCTGTGCCACTAAGGTGCTATGTTCTCACTTTTTATATGGAAAGAAATTGCTTCTCAAAGAGTTTTTATTGTCTTTATGCAAATTAAAATACAAAATTCCTCTCCTTACAGGATCTTCATTATAGCAAGAATCTTAAATAATCATAAATACATATGCAGCCTCATAAAATCTTTTGCTCTTTGGATATCAAGGAAGTTCCTTCTGCGCTGCCAATTGTGCATGAAATTAATTCTTATTTCAACTACCAGTATGAAGATGCTAGCTTTTATTCCGTGAAGCCCCACTGGATTTCTAAACAAATAGTGCAGAATAGTTGTTTGTGCCAAAATATTTCAAGGAGGAAATTTTGCATTCTGCATCTTATGCAGTGCTGAGGAGTAAGATAGAGCTCTGTACTTATTCCCTAGGAGGCTGGTGATAGAAATATATAAGTTTTTTATCTTTCCTTTGTCAATTTCCTTTAGTAGGCAAACGCATGATGTCTTTACGGATTCTTTTTTTTAACCAGGGATTGAAATCTGTGAAGGACTCATGCCTAGAAAAATTTCCACATATTCCAGCCTGCTGTGAGCTGAGTGTTAAAGTCCTTACATTTCTGGTTCATCTCACATTATAACTTTGTGTCAGGTATGACTTAGTGCCTTGCACAGCACTAGATTCCCCACCTTTCCTGTTTATTTCCAGTGACAGAGAGGGATGAAGGACCTTTATCTTCTGCCTCACCTGAGTGTGGATCAAGCAAATGCAGCTGCAGGCAGGATAAAAGGAGTGGCTGCTCAGGGAGGGAGGCCATGGCCCCAAGCCATGTCACAGGAGTGAAACCAGTCCCTGAGGGTGGCAAGGCTGGGTGTTTGGAGATTTTCTCCCATGAGCTACATAGACAAAAGGAAAGCAAGGTGAATGTGATAACACCAGAGCATCTACCAGCCTCTTCCAGGTCCTTTATGAATAAAATGTATGGAGTGCAGTCAGCTTTGAAAAGCACCTGCCTGTCACCTCATCACCCTCAGGCAAAACAAATTGTCCCACAAGGACTCCTGAGGTCAGCCTTGGCTGCCAACCCAGAGATGGTCTGGCTGCCCCCACCCTTCCCTGCCACCCCCAAAACTGGGCCAAGCTGGGTCCAGTGTGCTGCCTAGGAGAGTGAGTAGCCACACACCTTTTCTTCTCTCCTCCAGGCTCAGCAATCACCAAATTGTGGTAAAAAATTATTGCAGAGGGGAGCCTGCATTGTGCTAGGTCTCATTGTGTGCTTGTGCTTCTATAGTATGCTGTTTTCAGGGGGAATAAATTGAAAAAGAAAGTGAAGGGAACAGAAAGATGATTCTTGCTTTCACTGACCTGTGGGATTTGATGCTGTAGGAGCCAGAAGAGTGCCTGTTCAATGTTTCCATGGATAAACCTAATTTTAAGTAGATATTTCTGATATGACCTTTTCCTAGGAATATTTTTTTCACATGTCTGGCCAGTTGACTGAGTAAAGAGGTGGTGGATGTGCAGTGGATTATTAACCTGGTGGCAACAACATTAGTAACAGAGAAGGGTGCTTTATTCTACTGCTAGAGCTTGCATCTGTTTCACAAACATTACCAAGATAATCACATTCTTCCTGCATCTGCTTTGCTTTAGCTCACACAGATAATTCAAGGGTAATGCACCTTGTCTAAGCTAATTCTAAATACATGCCTCAAACACAAAAAAAAGTGCTTGGTGGGTATTTTGACCCAATGCACTACATCAAAGTAACCAAGTAAGCTGTAAATGCTTTGAATAAAATTGAACAAAAATTGGCATTTGTCCAGCTGTGTTTCTGGCTGGCAGTTGTTTGAGTTTCAAACTTTCTCTGTATGTGAATTTATATGAAATGACAGTGAAACCTGTGAGTTATTCAGGTGCTCCAGTATGAGCTGTGCTGAAAAATAAAATATACCATGAACAATGTGCTCTCAGGTCTGAGTCATGGAACTGAGATCTGACCTTTCCAGATAACTAGCAGGCTATCAAAATTGCCAATATGGGATGACAACTTTGAAATTATGCACCTGATGTGGAGGAACTCAGTGCCCTGTGGGTCCAGCTCACTGGGACTTTGCCTTGTGGATCCAGACATTAAATCCTGAAAATTGGAACCATGCTGATGATTGTTGAAAGTGAGGTTAAATGAAATTAATCAAAATAAAAAATTTAGTAAATGAGGTCCTTAATAAAAGCAGAATGTTAGAATCACAGAATCACAGAAAGGTTTGGGTTGGAAGGGACCTCAAAACTCACCTTGTTCCACCCCCTGCCATGGGCAAGGACACCTTCCACTGGACCAGGTGGCTCCAAGCCCCATCCAGCCTGGCCTTGGACACTTCCAGGCTGAACAGCCCCAACTCTCTCAGCCTGACTGAAAATCAACAAGAGGTCAGAGCCCTGGAGGAAGCCTCACCTCCTGGCTGAAGCTGTGCATGTCACACACTGCAGATCTTAAATCCTGGTTTGCATGGTTAAGAAGTATCAGTGACCATTAGTGTCAGCAGCTCCTGTGAGGTTCTGTGATCAGGTAATAATCTGATGTGTCAGAAGCTTGAAATTACTCCATTAGAGCCAGGAAAGAAGATAATTTATGAAGGCATCATTAGCATTTCCTTTTCCAACTTCACACAGATTTCTTGGAGGGACATATGCTGAATATCCTCCCTTAGCACTTGGAACTGAGTGGAGTCTCCTTCTCAACACTGGCCACCACCTGTCATCCCCTAAACACTGTGCCATATGGCTCCAGAGGGCTGCTACTACTCTGGACACCATTCATGAGCTTGCTTTCTTTTAATCACAGCCCATTTTTAAATGTTACTACTCCCAATCATCAGTATGGTAATAAAAAATAGATTGTTAGCACTATTCCTGTTTGCAAATATATTTGTAACAGATATAATTGGTAAAGTTTAACATGTGTTTGACTCATGTTAAAGTGCCTATCAACATAAAATGAGGATTTTTTTAACCAGCACCTGAGGTTGTGCAGACAGCAGAGACAACTCTGAGTCCCTCCTAAAATCAAACAAATTTATATGTAGAAGATTAACATTTGAAAACACAAGATGGCAAAGAGGGATCTGAAACATGTCTTTATTTCTCACCTCTCAATGCGAAAATACAGAACTGGGCATTTGAAAGCAAAGGCAACAGAATATGAATAGAGAAAACAACTGAGTTTATCTCCAATAGAAAAATTATTTCGTGGTTTATAAGGTGATTCATGAGCTGTGATTTATTTATCTTCTTGTTGCACTAACAAACAGTCACAAATCTGTTACACAAATTTGACCAGAAAAGGGTCCCTGCTTGACCTTGGGGGTCTGCATCAATTGCAGGGTGTTTGTCCCAGGGCTGAGAACTGCTGCAAAACTAAAGATACATCCTGGATTTGATAATTTGTCTCACAAATATTGTAGCAGTGAGTTTCGTGGACTAATTCCTATTTTAACCCAGTATAAGTGTGAGTTAATTTATGCCTATTTTATTTTCCACTGTTCTCACTTGTTCATATCACTCATTTTGCTTTCCTGCCTTTCTGCATCTGTTGTCCTTGTTTTGCTGTGTATTTTAACTCAAGATTTCTATAACTTTATAACTACTGTAATTCTTCACAGAAAATTCAATAGAATCCCATCAGTATTTAATAATTTAATTTAAAAGCAATTTGTGATAGGAAAACTCCGGAAATCTTTGAGCATGCTTAGTGGCATTCAGAAATTTTAACCAAATGTAATCTTGCCTGCAACCCTTGGTGTCTTATGTGGGAATTCCTCCTGGCCCCAGGAACAAGGGGGCAAACCAGGACAAAAAGCTGGATCCTTCTGCAGTTCACAGGAAAGAGTTTTTAAAATGGCTTGTGGAAACACTCACAAAAAACACTGCCCTGTCATTGGGAATAATAGGCAACAAATTGATACAGTCATTAGGGAACAGAAAATGAGAAGTTATAGGAAACAGCAATTAAGCAATTTCAAGCCTAAATCATAACAGCGCAAGAGGAACTCCCCAGATGCCTTTGCAGCCTTTCAAATAATCACTGGATAAGTTTTGCCAGAAAAAAAAAAAAAAAAAGGAAAAGAAGGAAAAATCAGTGCAAATGCTCAGGAAAACATCGAACAGCAAAATCAAATTAACGAGGGGAAACTCCCAATGGATGGAAGAGGAAAAGGCATGTGAGGACTGCACAGAGTCCCAGGACAGTGGAACAGGACATGCCTTTGCAGGGAGCAGCCATGCAGGAGCTGTGTGGCCACCAGTCCTGTCCCCAAGCCCTGCTCAGTCCCTCTAGGGACCTCCTCACCTTCAGCCTGGGATTTCTGTCCATGGTGGAGGACATTCACCTTCACTGGGTGATGCAGGGCCAGGAGGGCTCTCCTGTGGCAGCTCCACCAGGATCCTGCTGTCCCCCTGATCCCTGTGGCCTCTCCCCAGGCTGATGCTGCATCGATCTGGTCCCCTCATGTCAAACACAGCTGGGCAGCCAAAGCACCCTGAAATCCCCACACCTGCACAGTGCAGACTGGCTGGTCTGGGCAGCCTGGCAGCCAGGAAATGTCCTGAGTGGAAATTTCCAAGCACTAACTCCCCTTGTCTGACTCTCTGCTGGCGAGTTCAGGTTTTGGGCACCATTAGCAATGCTCTCTGCTCCCCAGGCCTCTAAATCTGTGCAATTACTCAGATTCAGCCTTCTAAGCAGTTGTGCAAGGGAAATCATTTGGTTGTCTTTGATGAATCCTCCAGGATAGTTTAGCATGGAAGCCCTGAGTCTCGTTGCCTGATGATGAAGAAAACACTTGGGCTTAACATCTTGATATGGCTTGTGGTTTTTCTGGGGATGGCCTGAGCTGAAGCCCTAACACTGATCTGTGTGTGAGCTTTCCTGAGCCCAGCCACATTTTCTGCCAAGTAACATCGCCCTTCTGGATCTTGTGAGTTTGTGAATTTTGCCCTGAAACCTTAAACATGATACCAAACTAACTCCATGACTGTTGAAGGCTCTGGCTGGGGCTTAGGCACTGCAAGTT
This sequence comes from Peucedramus taeniatus, assembly GCA_013400575.1. Taxonomy (NCBI): domain Eukaryota; kingdom Metazoa; phylum Chordata; class Aves; order Passeriformes; family Fringillidae; genus Peucedramus; species Peucedramus taeniatus. Next base: position 283,463 of record WBNO01031926.1, on the reverse strand, counting down.
CCTCATATCTGTTGGTGGAATGTCCAGCACGGAGATAAAACAATGCCTGTCCTTTTTGAGCTGCAAAGTTACTTTGTATATTCCCAGGAAGCACCGTGTTTTGGAGAAAAGCTGGATTTGCAGGCACATGCTGACCATCTGGGCAGTGTCCATGCAGGAGGTGTGCATTTTCTGAAGGAATGGAACCCCTTACATGAGCATATTGTTTCGTATTCAATGTGAAATAAAATTTGCCAGAAATGTGTCTTCTCAGGACCAGTAAGACAATGACACAGTGGAGGGATTGAGCATCTGTTTATCTTTAACAGCAAAAGCAGAAAGTCATGCAAATTATTAGCAAAAACAAACCAAATAAGAGACAAGTAACTATATGAAGTCCCAAATCTTAGCTCCAGGTAGAGCAATTGTCTGTACACCTATTTCTCCCCATTTGCATGATTAATTGACATCTTGTTAACTGCTCACCAGGGACACTGCAAATCAGCACGGAGCAAAACAAACACTTCACAACAGAGAAGAGGGTTTCTAATTGTGAGTTCTACTGGAAACAAAACTGAGTTTTAAAAATGCATTTCAGGAGTCAACCTGTGTTACACACCAGGTAAACTGGAGATTGGAAACTTTCTGATCTGCTGCTGGAGAGTGTCCAGGGCAGCCTGAGCTATGCTGGAAATGCTGCTCTGACTTTGAAACTGTAGGGGAGATGTTGTGAGGACAGCTGTTATTAATGAATTGGTGGCTGGGGGAACTTCCTAATACCCAGGAGAGTTTGCAGCACAGTCCCATGGCTCCCTGCATCCCTTGCAGAGGGACTGGTGCCTTCCTGTGCACGGTCCTTGGCCAGGAGATCAACAAGCACTGAATGCACATCGCAGCGGTGATATTACAAGATTTTTCTCCCTGTTGCAGCCTGACAGTTCCAGTGGGAATTCTGGACTAAATAGCTTTTTATTTTTTTTCATGCACCAGAGAGTAATTTAATTTGTTTTCTCTCTTGCTTGTTTTGTGTTGCCATGGCAGGAAGGACAACGACTGATAAAGGGGGAAAGCGAGGGAGCTGCCGCGGTGATTTTCCATTTTATTTATGGGGACGCTGTGTAGCAAAATGTAAAAATAGATCTTGATGCTGACAATTTTGGGACAATTTTGTCCCTTTGTGATCAAAAGCTGGCACTTTGAAGCTCTGTCCTCAACAGAGGAGCAGTGCCTGAGCAGAGGCATCAGGCAAAGGCCTGCATCCTATGTGTGGGTGACTCTCAAAAAAGTGAAAACAAAAGAGTGAGCAGTTTATTTTTCTTGGAGGAGACATCATGGGCTAAATCTTGCACTCCTGAAACAGAAGTCAAAGGAATGAGTCCTGTGAATGATGAGAGAGAATGCTGGGACCTAGTGACATAGCAAAATCCTCCCAAAGGAGAGTGTGAGAAATGTCATTATAGCTGACAACAGAAATACCTGGCTTCTCTTACAATCTTTTCCAACTAGTACCCAATTTGCATGACAGGTGAGCACTGAATCATGCTGTGTGAAACTTTTTGATCCATAAAAACCTTACTGAAGGAGACAATGAACATTTCAAAATCAATGGCCTGAACAACCAGCAAGGTATGGGTGGTGGTGACTGCCCACTTGAAAAAAGGAAGAATGCAGTGGGGTAAAACCTGAGCAAGTACAGACTCAGTGATACCATCAACTTTTCTTTTGAAAGACACTCTTGCAGGGCTGCACCTCCTATTCACTGCCCTGCCTGGCCAGGCCTCATATTTTATTAGAAGAAAACAAAATAATTTAAAGACCATGTAAGTAAATATTGAATAAGAACAAGAAAATGACAATGGAGACAGAGAAAGGCCACGATTTCTCTTTAACAGAGGGAAAGTGTTCCCAAACCACCGAGAGAAACAACATGTGAGTATCTTTGCAAAGGGCAATGGTATTTAATGGCATGGATACATCAGCTTTGCTTCTTAAATCTTTTTTTTTCTATTTTGTTTTGTTGCAGGAAGCAGTGGCAACACCCACATTCATTAATACTGAGGGTGCAATGCAAGTATTGCCACACTGGGCTAAACTTTTGATGTCCTCGAGGGACTGCACAGCCAAGTGACTTTGATGGATCACACTTGCACTTGAAACCGAGCAGGAAAGATTAGCGTGTCTCAGGCAGAGAGATTCCACTCACCTGATTCTTTTCTGTTCTGATGCGATAATTTTTCTAATTAACCTTGATAACACTTCCAGACACCAAGGCCTATCCACACACGGATGGAAATACATTTTCAAATGGACATTTCACTCCTACTCGGGTTTGCTAGTAGTGAATAGAGAAATTTAACACCTTTGTTGCCAGCTGATTTGTTTGGGTAACTAAAGCTGAGCCTCTTTAACAGAAGCAGAAGTTGCCCCCAAGAACCTTTGGCAGAAACCCAGGCTTCCATAGGCACTGAGGGGTCTTGTGCACACTGATGGAATAAAGGGAGCAATATGAATTTAGGAGCAACCTCAGTGTCAGGTGTCAATTTCTGTTTATTCCTCTTTCGATGCTTATCAAGGAAGTCAGTGATGCTGTCCTTTTCTGAGCAGGGTCTGAACAACTCTAAAAATGTTTTGAAAGCCAAAGCATGCCAGAATGGGGTCCTTTGGAAATGTTCAGTGTCTGACCTTTATCCCTCACACAATCCCACTAAGAAGAGGAAGGACCATCTCATAATCCCACTGAATACACATGAAAATCATCCTGGAAGTGAAATGAACCATTCCCCCTGCTCTCACCTACTTTTTTCAGTTTTAAAAGTGTCCAGCCAGAAGTTTTTCAAAGCTTTCCTGACCCTTGCTCTTGTCTGACTTTATACCAAGACTGATCTTCTACTCTGTAGAGCTGGAAACACAGATCTCTGCTCCCCTGAAGGACCTGTGACACCTGTGAGAAAGAGCAATAACTCCCTGGCCATTCTTTCACCACATCCTTTGAGCCTGCTGCAGAAGAGGTGAGGCAGTTGCTGCTTTCCCAGAGCACTTGCCTCTGGTCAGGTTTTTCTCTGGTACTTGAAAGATGCTAAAGCTTGCTGAGAATGCATCATAAAAAATCAAACATGCTATCAAGGCTCAAATGCAATGAAAATGAATTTATTCCCAACTATTCATCATATTTCCAAGTCTCTGAATATGTTGTTACCAACAGAGCAGTGTTTAAAGAGGGCTGCAACAACATTTCCTAAACCTTCATGCAGGCAGAGTAATAGAGAATCTCTAACACAGGCAAGAGCCTGCACTTTCCCCAGGAGCTGGCAATTTAGATTTATGGAGAAGTTTTAGGAGGATATTTGGCACCAGCTAAGCAGAGTTCATGAGAGCCCATGTATATGAGAGGTTTAGGACAACAATTTTAAGGATACCACAACTCTTTTTTTTTCTCTTCAGAGTTTGTGCTGGTACCACATCACCACTCTGCCCTTCCCCTTCTCGCAGAGAGGCTGCTCCCATTTTTCCTGCACCTGAGTTTGTACAAAGCCAATACTTAGCTGTCTTGTTTCAGGTGATTTTATAGGTCTCTTAAGATTTGGTAAAAAATGTAATTGCTGTGGGTGAGCATGACTTTACTGGGCAGAAGTGATCTTTTTGTTGAACTGGATTTCTCTAGCTGTAGTTAGTTTTTTGTGGTTTTCTTGTCAAATAAGTCAATTAAACTGTCCATTTCTGAGCCAGTTTAACAAAGGTAGAAAGTGTTTTGTAACTAAAACATGCCAATACTCAGAAAGTACTTATTTAAACCTCAGCTGTGCCATTGACCTGAACAGGCTGATGAGGAGGTGTCACTCACCCAAAACTCAAGACAATCTTCATGATGGCTCACAAAAACATTTTGCAAACATTTCAGACTTGATCCTCTGTACAGATATATATTTTGCAGACATACCTCAGTGAGGGATTTTGTTTCACTTTGTTTATTTCTGAGGCTCTTTCAACCTCGTCAGCCTTTGCCATAGCTTGTAAAGGACACAGGCAGAGAAAGAACAGATGGAAATAAGGATAATTGCTTACTCTGAGCACTGAGAGAAATGCACAATGCCTATAAGGTCTCATCCAAAGTTAATGGAAAGACTATCAATCTATTGTACCTACACTGTGTTCACAGGCTCTGAGCAGCTTTCAGGAATAGAGCCTGGTGACTGCAGGAGGTGAGGAAACACTTTTTTGCCCATTTCACTCAGGCAGAGATTTTTGTGCTTCTCAAGGTCACACACATCACTGGAGCAGGGATTGAAGCTGGGTATTTCAAGTTCTTTGGTTGCCTTATGGTGACCAGATCCCTCCTCAGCTGCACCACAGCATCCCTGCAGCATTGAGCAGTCCCAAAGCTCCTCCAGCATTCCCCAGCCCCCACAGTGCTCTGCAGCACTCTGGTATTGCTTATGGAGTTCCCTGTCTAGGAAAGGGAGTTTTGCACAACAGCTTAGGATGTGGAGGGCTGGCATGTGATGAAGACCCTCCTGCTTTGGGCTAATCACAGCTAAATTTGACTCTGCCACTACCATGCAGTACATGAGGAGAGCAATTTTGTGTGGGATAGATGCACAAAAATAACAGAGATGGTATTTTGAACTAAATGTGTACTGCATGCAGTGCTCATGTCATTCCTAGGAACTACATAAAGATGTAAGCATGAAGGGCTTAGCTATGAGGATTGAAACAGTAGGGAGAATTCAGAAACCATGGTTAAAGAACTTTAAAAGAACATCTGAGAAGATGAACCTTTTGATAGGATTTAGGCTGCCTATGGGATTGTGGAGCTTTAATCAACAAAAGCAGCTTATTCTATCAGTGTCATGAGCAACAGCAGAAAAGGCATCATCAGTGAGGAACACTGCAGAAAACAATTTCTTTGGTTTAAAAACTTGTTTAGAGCAATCTGAGGCTCCCCCCTTAGCCTGGTGACCATCTGGATGGATTTTGCTTTGGAAAGCCTGTTTTGAACTTGAAGCAAGCAAACATTTGTTCACATGGTGGGAAAGACAAGATCGAAGCAATGTGCCAGAACTGGAAAAGCCACCCATGCATATCAGTACATTTACCTAGAGCAAAATAAGCTCTTTGTTTTTGGGACATTGTCTTTAGTCCCCTTGTAAAGGTCTCCTTGACCATCCTGCTTTGTGGAAAGTCAGGGAAAGACACTGATTTTTCCTGTATGTGGCATTTATTTCTATAAAACACAATTATGTTCAGATCCATTACCAGACTCTCACACATTACAGGCTGGGGTGGGGGTGATTTTTACGTTTCCTAATGTTATTTTTAGTCAACCCAAAAGCAGTTTTCAGTGGGCAAACTCCCTGAGGAGGAGGTGGCCCCTGGCTGGCAGCACTGCTGGCAGCCCAGCCCTGGAGCAGAGCATGGAGCACTCCAGGGGTTCATTCTGGGGAGTTTTGCAGGAGCAGTGCCCAGCAAGGTGGCAGTGCCAGACGGTGTCACCTCTGCCTGGCTGGGATGAGCCAGAGCCAGACCTCTTGGACAGCTGGACCCAAAGCCCTCAGCTGGTGCTGGGGCCCTATCCAAGCCCCATAAAGAGGGATAGATGGTAAATTCCATAATGGGAAAGCAGAAATGTTTATTTTCCTTTTCCTTTATGGTTAGCTGTCATGAATTTGGGTAGAACTGCTTCTTGGATGGACCCCAGACAGTTCTGTCTCTGAGCTGCAGCACATTCACTCCAACACTCATTAAGTGAGCTGGCAGGTCAGGTGATAGCTGTTTCCCATTTCAAACTATTTAGCACCCTTGGCTGTTTCTTTGGTAACTGATATAATTCAACCAAAAAAAAAAAAAAAAACCAAGTGACTGCTAATGCATATCCAACCTGGAGAGCAACTAAAATTCCATGTTCTTTAGCATTCCCAGCTGTCAACATTTACTAAACATCTGAACCTGCCTCACCCCAAGCACAAAGGTAAGAGGAATTTTGTATTTCATGCTTCTTCTTTCCATAGTTTTAAGTGTGGTGTAAATAACCTATCCTATAAAGTCAGCTAATGTGATCCTTCATCTCAGACATGTATAATTTACAAGCCTAAAACTGATGGGTTGTCACATTTGTATGAACCCATATATGGGTGAAAAGTTTGAATATTTTGGAAGGAGCTGATACATGCCCCACAAAGGACACTGATAAATTTGATTATTTGTGCACTATTGTTGTGGGAGAAAGACAGCTGTGTTGCCTGACTAACATCAAGTACTGTAAGGCTACTTTGCTAGTGTACATTTTCACAATCTAATGTTCATTTCTGCAAGTGCAAATACTCTTCCTTAGAGACAAAATTTATTTCTTTTCTTTTAAATTTACCTTGATGGAAACTACAACTCAGTGTTAAAATTAAAAGCACAGGTTTAAAATAAATGTGTTAAAATGCTTTAAATTCCAGCAAAATCTTTCTTAAATTTTTAGAGCTAATTGAGGGCACCTATGCAGGCACGTACTGCCTTCCCACCAGCATTGCAGAGTCTGAGAGCTGAATTATTAAGAAAGCTCTTTTGCTGGATTTCTGACAAATCACTTTAATGTGCCAAAATTGATTTGGCATGAAATCGTCAATAGACCCTCCAGAATACTAATAGCATTAAAGGCAGGGGCCAGAACTGACAAACTTGCTTGGCTGGAGTTGGGTTCATAAATTAGCAGTGAGGTGTCTGAATTAAAGCCCTCTGCTCCCAGCTGTGCTCTGTGTCTGTCTGTCCAGCTGAAGAGATTTCAGCAAGTGACAAATGGGGGAACTGGGAATGCTGGGGATGAGGAAAAGACTTTATGTAATAATGGCTTTGCTTCTCACCTCACATCTTTGTCTACAAGCCTCAGATGCTGTAGGTAACCATCCCAGACAGTAGCTAAAGTATTATAGTTTTGTCCTTTCTTTTCCCCCTTTCTTTTTGTTACAAATCCTCAGATCTTGACTCTTCCTTTTCATCCATTAAGAACATCACCACAGGACAGAGAGCACAGAGCTGACAGGTGAAGATCCCTGACCTCTTCTCCCAGCCCCACTTTGAGCACTCCCCATGGCCTTGGGTGAACCTTTCCCAAGCTTCCACTTTCTTGTCTGTAGGACAGCAGTGTCAGTGCTTATTTTCCATGTATGCTGAGAACATCTCTTGTTATATTCACCTACTTGCCTTGAAGCACAAATTTGCTGTAGGATCTTTGGTGTGTAGAGCAATCTTCCCTCAGTTAGTTGTGCCTATAGGATTGAAGAGTGTGAATCAGCATTTGGACCAGGTCTTTAGGCAATAAGTACATATGTGCTATCTTTGTAACATTTAGGGACAGAAGCCTCAGGTGACATAAATCTGCTTCCTTTAACTTTAATGAATTTGAAATAATTTCCTGTGGTGGAGATATTGATTCAGTTCAGCTGAGGTCCAGGCCTCTGCCATTTCAGCAGCAGCAGCTTTTCCTAAAACAATTGGGAAAATTACAGTACAGGAGGAGTTCTGCAGCCAAGCAACAACTCAAGGGAGCTAAAACTGTCGTAGCTGATTAACAGAAATGAAAGCTGCTCAGAAACAAATCTGAGTATGAATTTGGAGCGCAAGAATTAATTGAGAAGGGGATTCTCTTTGTACTTCTTTTAGTAGGTCAGGCAGTTTATCCACTAAGATGCCTTTGAAGCTGCCAGTAAGGAAGGCATCACTGGAAAGATGAAACGAGCCAGTGAGTGAAGTAATCTGTGTGTCCTAAACCCTGCTATTCTGAGTGAATTAGTTGCATGGTGAATAACAGAAGTCAGAGCCAAAGATGGTCCATTACCCTTTCTGAAGAGAGGGTGAGAAAGGGATGGCTCTGGGAAGGGGTGAGTGAGGGAAATGCGCAGCTTTAGTGCAAGAACGGGTGGGACACCAGCAGGCTGAGCTTCTGCTTCACTCACACAGCTGTGCAAACATTTTTGTTGTGCTGCAGAGAATACCAAGGCACTGAACACAAACTCACAGCAAGGTGCTCCCATCCTGGTGCCACTCATTTGATGTGGGGTGGGTCAGGTGAAAGTTTGTGGTCGTATCGCGGTGCCTAAGTGGATGGCTGTTCACAGAGCCATGAATTCAGTGGGAGTTTTACATTGATTTTAATAGAATGTGGCTTAAAAAGCAGATAAAGGCACAGGAACTGATCAGTTGAATACAGGGGAAGGACTGCAACTCCTGCAGAAATCAATGAGAGAATAGGTTTTCCCAAATAACATAGAGAAAGGTATTTGAGAAAAAGAAATGTGCACTCAGGGGAAAGGAAATTGAGTGTTTGTTTTTTCTGGCCCCTGGCTGCTTGAAGATACTGACAGTAGAAAAATGAACTTTTTAAAGCCGGCTCTGTTTTTAGTGCAGAAGGGCAATGTAAGAATTTTATCCCAAAGAGTGCAGAATTAAAAGAAATATTAGGATCCTGCAGTCCTGCTTTCACTCATCAAAGAAGGGTTGTGGAAGATCAAGCCATCCTCTGCCTCCAGCAGCCAACTTTGTACCTAAGGAATCACTCACCCTTCACTGAGGATCAGTTAGATATAAGAAATGGAGGAGAAAAGAATGCAGTCACAGGATACAGCACATTTTAGGAAGTTAAAGTGTGAAAATACGACTTACTTTGCCCATCATTTTCCGTACCTATAGCTGGAAAACCAATAAAAGGGGCTTTTTGTCATAATGCTGTATTATGTTGTATTTATTGTTTTTTCCAGCCTAAAGTGCTTTGTGTGTGAGATTAAAAAGCTGCAAGTCTCAGGCCATCTGGCCAACCAAATGGATTTCGTGTACAGGATCACTGCCAGATGTATGCCAGTTGTAAGTTTAATTTTTGAACATATAAAGTGCCTGGGGCTCTGTCTGTTATTCAGAGGAAATCATGTTCCAGTTTCCAAAACAATCCAGATACAGTTCAAGTCTAGGAGTATGGTCCATTCTCCTTCACCTGGTTTAAGGGCATATTCTTTGTTTCTCATAAAGAGAAAATGATGGCAGGAGAATTTTGAAGATATCTTATGTGTTAGGTGTATTTGATCACATCTGTCTGACCTTATGGAATGGTAGGAAACACAGCAATAGGTTTTCTTAAGGACTTTCACTGAAATTGTCTAATTGAAAGATAAAATTCAGTACCTTAGACTAATTTGCACTTACTTGTGATCAACTTGGAGAATAAATGTTTTCAAGTATATAATAGTTTATGGTATCTTAAAAGTAATATTTGATTTATTTTAAATTAGGAACTAATGGAAGATGAGATATTTTTAGCTTTACAGACTCTAAGAAGGATAACATGCATTTAATTTTTTTATTTTGCAAATGTTCTCACATAAAAAAATCTGTAGCCTGGGATAGATATTGTGAAAATTAGGAAAGGTGTGAGCACAGATAGCTCTGGGCTTTGCAAACAGTTCTTGAGGATTTTGTTCAAAACACACCAACTGAAATCCAGGGTAAAACAGGATTTGGGTGATGGGAGAGAGTGATTTGTGGGTCTGGCTCTCCTCCTGCCCACATAAGTGTATTTCTTCGCAGCTGAAATCCTGAGTTTGAATTACTTTCTCCTAAGCAGACCTGAAGGCCCAATGAATCAGAGATAAATGTTTGGAAAGGAAAGACTGACTTATTTGTCAGGGCACAGTTATTCTTTGCTGCAGGGAAAGAGCTGGTGAAAGCCAGACACCCACAGCACCAGGGGCTCCTGCAGGGAATCTCAGGGCTTTTGAGAGGCACCAAAACTGGAACAGCCCAGCCCACCACACTGGCTGGGTTTGGCAATTTCCACCACAGTCCAGAGTATATGTAGGCAAAACCAGGTTCAAATGTTTGGGACAGTGGTGGCCACTGCCAAGAAGCAGAGCCTACAGCAGGAATTTCTTTGCAAATGTCTCTAAATCTAAAATTAAATTTCAGTCTTTCTAAGAAAGGGTTGAATTAGTTTTGAAATCAGCAGGTTTAATTGCAGCCGTGCTCCTGGAGATTGATGAGAAGTTTTGTTGAGCAGCTCAGGAGGTTACCCTGTGGAAAGGGCTCCATGACCTTTTGAATGCACCTTTCCAATGAAGGGCCACAAAAGAAAAGCTGGCAATGTTATTTGTAGTCTATTTTATTCCTGAAAGTCATTTTCCCTGTGATATTAGCCCCTTCTTTTCTCCCACGGACTCATATATGGGGGTGGGAATCAGAGGAACCAAACAAATAGTAGATTTCATAAAGTAAGGAGCAGCAAATTGAGCAAAAGGAGGATTATGAGGACTAAATCTTTTGTTCAAACAGTGATTAAAAAGCATTAAGTTGGATGAAGTCAATCTAGAGCTTAACTGAGTGAACCTTCTGCTCTGTTTTTCTTCTGTTTGGTTTTACATGTATTAAGAAATTAAAGGAGTGGGAGAGACCTCTTGAGGACTGCTGAGGCTGGGGCTTTTTAGAAAGTAGTAGCTGAGCAAGATCAGTTGGACATAAGCTCTTTTTCCTGGTTTCCAGGCAATGTAAATTGTCCTGGCCAGCTGTGTCCAAGAGCAGCAAGAATAAGTTCAGGCTGGTTTCCAGCAGAGGATTCCATTCACACCCAAATGTGTGTGCTGAGGGGATTCCTCCAGGCAATGAAATTCTGGGATTTCTGTCCTCCTCTCACCATGGCTTAAGGGAAAACTGTTCCCTGGCCAAGAGCAAATACAGCTGCAGTCCATTGCTGAAATAGGGAAGCTGTCAGGGTAATTGCTATTTGCTTTGCATTCAGAATACCTTTTAATTTTTTTTGTGGATTTAAGATTAAATCTGCACAAGATGAGGGCATCCAGCTTTCAGGGTGGTTTGCCTTGCAAAAAATTGTGCATTTAGAGGAACACAGCTCCTTTGCAGGAAAGAGCAAAAGTATGAAGTAGGATGTTGTCAGTGGATGCTATGCTGTAGCCATGGATGCACATCAAGAGAGACTAAACCCAACAAATAGTCAGATTTCTGCACTCTGCTTGTGTGTGGCCTTTGGAAAGTTCTGAGCCTTGTTTCCACACTGAGCTTGGACAGAAAGATCAAGGGTGGGGGACAGAGTGCAGCTGTAAACATAAGCAAAGTTGTGTTAGTGTATTTACTGACTTAATTGTCCTCTGCTTAGTCTGGTTTTAAGTGAATTGCTAGTTTGATTTAAAGCTAATTGCTAATTTCAAAATCATCTGTCTCCAGCCATTGGCCACCATGGGCTCTTTGGTCTGTACATTTTTGTTTCATCCCAGTTTGGCTTGACAACATCTCCTTGATCTGAAATATTTTTATTTCTGGTCTTTGCTGTCCTAATGAACATGACAATTTCCATCTTCACTTCTGGAAAATGCTGCTCTTGGATAGCAGCTGTATCCCATTGCTCTGCAATGTGGAATGACAGCTCATAACAGAGCAATGCAAAACCCTCCCAGTGCCAGCAACATTAAACTGAGTTGTAGTGGGCAAAAAATTTGCCCTGAAGCTTTTTGCTCCCCTTGGATCTTACTTTCTCTCTTGACTCACACTTCTCTTTCTAATGAAGATCCGAAGAAAGACTGTCCCCCATGAGGCACTTGAATAGAGATTGGAGGAAAGCTGTTTTCCTTCCAACAGATTTTTTTGCTCTTCCATCACCTTTCTTATTCTCTATGTGAAAACACAAATCCTTCTTCCCCAGAGAGAGCTCACAAGGTCTCTAGTGGCTATGGCACAAGTCTAGGGCAGGAGGTACTGAATCTTCAGTCTGGTGCTCCCCAGAGGCTGAGCTTAGCTCTTGCACAGTGCAGGCCTGATTGTCTGCTCTCCCCTCTTCTTCCCCTCTGACCATTCTCTGAACTCTCCCCCCCAAATCACTGTTATTCCCATGAAAATTTTCTTAATCAGCCAGCTAACAAAAAGCTCCATGTGGTTCTAGCCAAGAAAGTTAAAAAACTGGAACAGGACTTGAAGAAGTCTGTTACCTCCAACCATAGGGGATACACATATTTATACAGGCTTTTTTCTTTTCTCTCAAGTACAGTGAATTATCATGGAATCATAATGTCCTCTCAGAATTGCTTTTCCAAGGGATGATGTTGTATAAATCATGAAAACTAGACATGGAAAATATTGAGTAGGTCTCCTGGTCCAGCCATCTGCCAGGAGAAGATTGTTCCCTGCAGAATTTTCCCCATTGCTCTGCTGTAGCAAAGTACCACAGAGATGCTTTATCTGCAAAACAGCTCCACGCCTATTTATAGTCCTGCAGAACTCATTATCTTTAGTTACAGAGAAATTATTTTACTCCCCTCTTAAAGAAAAAGGGTCCTTCTGTCCATAGCATTGCAAGTTTGCCCACATCCCCTAAACCAAGTATAAAACTTCATATGGGCTTGCAGCTCAATAATTAAATCTGAAATATATCTTATCCTCTGCCATCATGCAAACTTCCCTTGCATAACACATTGATAACCAACCAGCTACCACTTGATTACTCCCCCCTGAATAACAGGCAGCACAGCAAAATGTTCCTGTGAGTTTGAAGCAGAGAAGGAACATTTCATTACCAGATCCTCTCCCTCTTTGCCAGAAGCTACCAAACAATAAAATGGAAAGGAGAGCTATAGCTTGTGACATCTGTCAGTGCAAGTAGCCTTTGGTTCAACCTGGGCCGTTATAAATATTATATTTGAAGTATTAGCAAGAGCAGATTGGATTGCAGCAGGTCCAGAATGAGGCAGCCTGAAGGCTGGCAATAAAACTGGAAGAAATGAAATGCTTTGGCATAGGTATCTCCTGCTTTGCATTGTAAAAGGAATGAAGAGGAGAGAGGGAAACCTTTCAGTCTGATTCAGCTCATCTGCAATACTTATTCAGAAGAGCCATTTTTGCCACCCTGGCAAAGATGGACCATGCCTGCCTGGGCAAACACAGTGACACAGGCAGCATCCTCACATCTGTTTAATCACCCTCAGCACTCTTCTGTGCTGTCCTGCATGAGTTGCTCTGTGTTCAGCTATGTTTGCATCATCACTGGATATGGACTCAGTCCTCACTTTGGGCCAGAGCTGGGAGTGCAGGTTCAGCTTGCATAGGCTTCATGGGTGAGCCAGTCACTCTGAGGAGCAGAGTCTGGAGATCTTTCCAGGTACTTTTTCAGGTATTGAAAGATGAAAAAATACTTACTGACTCCTTTTGGTTTCGCACCAAAAGTGTGAGCTCCTGAACTGCCATTTAGTTTTTGCTCTCATGTTTAGAGATAACAATGATTTTAGAAATCTGATTCAAGTCTTTGCATCTTGGTCCCCCACCTGTATTATGGAGAGAAAATTATTTCTCTAGCCTAAAATTTTGAGAAGATAAAAAACTTCTGGCAAAGGCCACGAGTGCTCCAGCTAAACAGGGAAATCCATTATGTACATTGAAATCCTTCAAGGGAACAAAAATATATCAAAGAAGTGTGAATATGTCTCATATTCCATTCTGTTACTGCAATTTTAGGTGTTACTTGTAAACAAAAACTTTCTAGCAAAAAGTTTAATTTTTTTAGGTTCACAGTGTTATTAAAAAAAAATAAAAAGAAAAACAGAAAACCAAAAATCCTTTAGCATTTTTCCTCCAGCAATGAGACAACAAAGCAGGCAAAAATTATTGAAGTCATGGACATTTTCACACCACTAAATAAACCCTCTGCCTTGGTGTACATAGGGGATTAGGAAAGAGAGTTGCCAGAAATTGGCCTAGACTATATTTCCCTAGAGGCAAAGAGAGATATTGAGGGAAATCACTACTATTCCACTACATGTGATTAAGAAATTGGGATTTTATTTTTTTTCCTCATTTTAAGAATGCAACAGACTGGATGGGAGCCACCAGAGAAAGCTGATGGCAAGAAGAGTAGAGAGAAATCATTCCAGTCAATACTTCAGAAGTGTGGGCTTGCATTGTTTGCTCCACAGCATTTTATTATAACAGAAATGCTCACCTAAAGGAGAATTGACTTGATGATCTTGGGCAGAAAGATGTTATAAACAGATATTGGCTGATGAGAAGCTCAACATGACTCAGCAATGTGCACTCCAGCCCTGGAAGCCCACAGAGCAAGGAGATTCTGCCTCTCTGCTGTGCTCTCTTGAGACCCCATCTGGAGCTCTGCATCCACCTCTGGAGCTCCCAACACAAAAAGGACATGGATCTGTTGGAACAAAGATGGGAAAGAGCCAGGAAGATGCTCTGGGAGCTGGAGCCCCTCTACTCTGGAGACACACTTGAGAGACTTGGGGTTGTTCAGCCTGGAGAAACAGCTCCAGGGAGACTTGAGAGCCCTTTCCAGTATTTAGCAGGGCTCCAAGAGAGCTGGAGAGGGACATTGGGCAAGGACATGGAGTGACAGGACAGGGGGAAATGGTTTTAAACTGACAGAGTGCAGGGTTAAATTAGATATTATGAAGAAATTCTTCCCTGTGAGACCCTGGCACAGGTTGCCCAGAGAAGCTGTGGATGCCCCATCCCTGGAAGTGTCCAAGGCCAGGCTGGACAGGGATTTTTGCAACCTGGCCTAGTGGAAGGTGTTTCTACCCATGGCAGAGGGATTGGAACTGAATGATCTTTATGGTCCCTTTGAACCCAAACCATTCTATGAATCTATGAAGTGTATATTTAATTGCCCTCCTGTTACTCTTTGGAAGGACTTTCCTCCCATTTCAAGTTGAAGATTGGTCTAATCTGAAGAGCACTTGGCACAAAAAGGCACTTGAAGTTTTCTGCTTAAGGACATGCAGTTGCACAGGCTCTTTGAGCAGCTTTAAATAGGTGCCATGGAGGCCAGCTGAGAGGCTGCATTATCATCAGCTTTCACCTGAGGGCAAACCAAAATACTCTGCTGACCTCAGATGGATCAGAAACACTGGCTATCAAGCAGATGGCAGTAAAATATCCCTGACTGCTCTGCTGCTGTTAACCACTTGTGCTGTTGTGCCTGCCTTACAAAGCACACGAAGGCCAATCTCAGTTTGTGGGACTGTCACCTCCCCAAGATAGGACAAACCAATCCCACACCCTACACTACAGTTATCCATGCCCATCCAAGGACTGGGGATTATTTTTCATCACCACCCAGACTCTCCTGGGCTGTCATTTTGCTATTTTGAAGCACCTGGCTGCAGCTCAATCGTGACCCATGCTGGTGCCAGCAAATGACCCCTCACAGGTGTGTCCTGCACCTCTGTAGGAGCAGGATGTTGGTCCCATCTCCCCAGGTGACACAAATGTGTGGTGTGACATGTTCCTGCCCTTCCTGCTGCTGTACCTTGATGGGCTCTTGCCCAAAAGGCAGGGCCATGAACAACCTGCACTTGAGCACCATC
Organism: Peucedramus taeniatus; assembly: GCA_013400575.1. NCBI lineage: Eukaryota > Metazoa > Chordata > Aves > Passeriformes > Fringillidae > Peucedramus > Peucedramus taeniatus. Next base: position 268,137 of record WBNO01031926.1, on the reverse strand, counting down.
CTGCTGGGATGCTGTGCCAAGACAGCAGGTCTGGCCACACAGCTTCTTGCTGTCCCTTTGCTACAGACAGCTGCTATCTGGGGACATATTTGTGCATACCCTGAGCATGCACAGTCCCTTCCCTCCCCTGACTTCTCCTTTCACACTCAATTCTGCAATTTGTGCCTTGGCTCCCTTCCTAATGACTGTATTATTAGCTCTGTTTTCATCTGCTCTCAGCTCTTTATTTCGCATAGAATTATTTTGGCTGCTCTACATACCACAAATTGAGTAGCTGAACCAAGTCCACAAACCCTAGCAGAGAAAGCACGTGGAGCAGGGCTCTGTATGACCACCATCATTGTCACCCTCACACGTGCCACCATTCCTGGCCCAGGCCAGCATCCCAAGTGCCACCCTGCTGCTCCTCCGAACGTGCTGCAGTGAGGAGCAGGGTGACCATATGGCCTGAGGCAGCTGGGCCATATGAGCCTCCATTTGTGACACCTAGTTTGTGCTTCCTAAGACACAGAAGGTGTTTAATATGTTATCTGTCACTTTATGGGTTATTCCAGCCTTAATTACCAAGCCAGAAATGGTGCACAGAAGCTGTCCTCTAGAATGTGCTCCCTGCAGGAACAGAGGCTTCATCCCTCAGACAGAGTGCTTTTCCATTTGTGACCAGGACATCTGAGCAAAGCAGCATTCCAGGTGGCTGGTCCTGCTGTTTGTCATCTCCCCATTGTCCCCTCAGCAGCATTCCAGGTGGCTGATTTGTCATCTCCCCATTGTCCCCTCAGCAGCCCATCACTGCTCTGGGGTTTGGGTACAGCTAATGGAAATGTGAGCAGAAAAGGTGTGGGAGAGATGTACAAGGCCCTGGATGGGTTTGTGGAGGGAAAAGGGTCTGTGGGACTCCAGTTTTCTCCTGGTCTGCTGTCAGCATCAGACCACAGAGTTCTCTTATTTAGGTATGAAAGGGATACAGTCATCCTGAATTCACTTCTCACAGACTGGGTTTGGAAAGGCCTAATTTACATATGCTGGTTCCCAAATTATGTCTCTGGAGATGCCTCACTGTGATCAGCACCAGAATGAGCCCTGCAGCTGCACAGGAGCTCACTGCTTCCCACTGCCCATCAGCAGCCACAATGGGAATTTCCATCTGCACCGTGCAGATTGCCTCTGGATGGAGGGACTGACCTGAGGAACAGGGAAGGAGCCCTCAGCTTCTGCTATCCTGGGACCAAAGGCTTCTCAAAGGCTCTATTTCCTTCTGGCTTGCTGGAAATTTTTGAGGAGAAAAAGGGGAGGAATTGTATTAGGAGATTCCCTAAAAACAAACAAAACAGAAGCACCTCATTGCCTAGGGAAAAGCAAGGAGGAGCTGGGTGGACAGAAGCAGGAATTATCTTTATTTAGCTCTTCCCACTCAATAAAGCCAAAAGCTGGAAAAAAAATATTAACTGCCTATCTACAAGGTTTTGGAAGAGGAAGGAGCACAGGTTATGTGTGTGTGTTGCTAGAAGAAATTATCACTTTAAAAGAGTTTTCTATAGAATTTTACCCCCCTCCCAGATAATCCATTGTTTTAGCAGCAAACTGGGATTGCTGGTAGACAACAGCCCACTTTCCAGCAGAAAGAACTCTATGAAAGCTGCACACAGTTTTTAATGTTTAATGACACAAAATCAATTGGAAGTGGTTGCTGGCTTCCACAATCAATTTTAGGAGATCTCTCAGAGAATGGGAGAAAGTGGGAGAGTTTCCATTAGCCCTGGAAATCTCATCAGTAATAGGGAAAATGGTGATAAACAACCCTGCACTCCAATAAACATATTAATAAACTTGTCCTCACTCATTTCTCATGTCTCTGTAAGAGGATACAGTTTTGTCACCAGGAAGGTTGCATTTTGGTCTCAATTCCATCCTTTATTTGCACAAACACTCAAACATCCCTGCGGTTGTGGGTGCCCTGAGAGAGCCACAGCTCACATCTGCTGTTCCCTGGACTGTCCTGGCTGTAGGAATATCTGAGGGGCAGAATCACAGAGGGTTCATTCCCCTCTTGGTCTGCCCTACTGTGAAAGGCACCTTTGCCAAAGCAGTGTGAGAAGCTGCTCTGCCCTACAGGTGAGTGGGAAGGGGCTTCTTGGGGAAATGTGGAGCTCCCTGCTCTGGATGAAGCCAAACTCACCCAAACACTCACAGGTGGCCACACTCAAGGGCTTTTCAGTCAATGAGAAGGTTCCTGCTGGTTTTGATGGTTTTTAAGCCATTTGCCAAGCTCAATGCTGCATGGCATGAAGTGCCCTTTTCCTGCCCTTGTTTTGCTCAGACTGGGGGAGTGTGATGCCTTCTGCTAGCTGGAATCTGGGAGGCTGGGGAGGAAAAAAGGGGAAGAAAAGGTTAGTTTTTTGTGTCTTTAAAAAACCCCAGGACTAAGCAGAGCTAGGAACAGCCCTGACTTAGTTCCAATGCAAAACAAGAGGCTGTTTTCGTGTGTTGCAGGTTTGCCCCAGGACTCCAGCTGAGTGAAGTCAAGGCAGGGTTTGTAATGCACAATTTAATCAGTGAATTTGTAGATCTCAAAAGGTGTGCTTAACTTAATATTGTTTCTAATGGCTATTGTCTTCATGCTTGCCTGTTTCCCCGGTGTTTTTCCCTTTTGTAATTACTTGAATGGGCATTTCCAGGTGCACTGCATATATTAGCAAGCATTTTCATTTTAGTAATGAGTGAGATGCTTTCAGTGTTTATTTCCTCATTGCCCTAATACTTACTTTATTAAAGATCCTGATTCTTCTAAAGGAGAAAAATAAGCATTTACCACTCCTTTCTACTTCATTTACCTCTTCTACCTTATTATGCCCTCAATAAAAGAGGATTTAAATTACTTATTGGCCAGGCCTAGATTTACACTATGAGAGATTTACACTATGAGAGAAAAATAAAGCAGAGAGGGGATGCTTGGTCAGTCATAGAATGGTTTGGGTTGGAAGAAACTTTCAAGATCATCTCATTCCAAGCCCCTGCCATGGGCAGGGATACCTTCCACTAGACCAGGTTGCTCAGGGCTGCATCCAGCCTGGTCTCAAATGCTTAATGATGCCTCTCCTTACCCCTCACTGGGATGAGAATTGAGCACTTGTTGAACTCAAAGCCATTCCCCAGAATGTCAGGACTTGAGAGCTGTTTTAAGCTCTGTAAGGGGCATCTGCAGTGCCCCTTTCCTGGCCTTTTATCATCCCTTAGGGAAAATGTGCATTTTTGCACACCTTGTGCAGCCTGGGGACTCATGGGGTGCAGGAGGCCCAGCCTTGCCTGGCCACCCCAGGCTGCTGATTAATGCTGCAGCAGGATTCCAGCATCAGCTGACAGCCTTCAGCCAGCACTGAGCAGCATTTATTACACATGCACAGCAGCCCTTTGCCACATGCTAGTCTAATTTTCAGATTAGCTGTTTATTAGCATTATTATAAACATGGCTCTTCATCTTCCATTAAATGGCACTGCAGCCACATGAAGCCTGTAAGGAAGCACTTGGTTCACTAAATTACCCTGCAAATGTCAAACTTACTCTGTGTTCTTAGCTGTGCATCTTACATCCTCTTTATTAGGATTTTGTGTCTTGAGGGTGCCCCGTGGCGTGTAGATTTTTAAAAATACAAACCACAGTCATTTTTGCTGTTTAAAAGAACATTTAATTAAAGTGGATTCATTGCTTGTACGGGGCAAGTTAAGTGGAAACTAAATAGAAGGCATATGATTACATGTTATTAAGCAGAGTGACTGCTCCAGAGACCAAACCCTTTTAACACAACATTAAACTAAACTTATTTCATGTGCACAGGTTAGCTCTGACCTGCTAGGGCATCATATTTTGAGAGCAGCAGAATGGTTATGGGCACTAAACAGCTTTTAACAAAATGGGTGTTTCAGGGAAGAAACCTTGCTTAAGCTAGACTTAAATATGTTAATGACAGAAATCAAAGCTTCGCACAGATTCTGGGTAACCTTTTAAAAATTACCATTTCTATAGTGTCAGATGCAAATGAGAAGATCAGCTTTGTTTATTATTTCACTAGCTGTAAATTAACAAGGGGGCCCGATGAGTGTAAAAATAAAATTGGAAGTATTTTTTGGGCTTGAGTCGTTGGTCACATCATGGCTTTTTAATGTTCTTTAGGAAAACAAAAGGAATTATAATTAGAACTCCATTACACAATTTCCTATTCCCTGCTCCTTTTATGCTAATGCTGTTGGTACAATCAGATTTTTTTAAGGCGCGCACTCACTAAATTTCCGTTCCAGGCTTTCTAAGCTTGTTTTTGAATATCTACTGCTCTCCATTCCTAAAACTCACCGTGGCTGTGAGCCTACAAAGCCTTCAGCAGCCACCTCACTGTGCTCTTGGAGCTCCCACTGCTGTGGTGGTCTCGCCCATCCTTTGGAGAAGGGACAAGTGCTGGGGTGTGCTCAGCTGTGTGGCCCTTGCTGGGTGTCGTGGAACTCTCTCCCTGGGCATAAAGATGTCCAGTGACCAGAATAAACACCTGTGTCCTAAAAATGGTAATTTAACCCCTCTGCTCGGCATTGCCCTGGCTGGGTGTGGGCAGCTCAGCTCTCTGCCCTCTCTGCTCCTGGCACGGCCCCAGGGCCCCTTGCTGGCAGCAGCTGCAGCCTGAGCTCCTGGGCTCCTCCGAGGGCTTGGGCTGCAAGTGCTGCCTCAGAGTGTGTCCCTGGTTGATAAACAGAGCAATTTTTGCCTGTGCATTGGGCCAGATATGTCCCCCTACCTCTATCTAGGTCAGCAAAAGCCTTGGGAAGCACTGGGAAAAAAAAAAAAAAAAAGAGGAAGAGACCTTCATATTTTTAGGTTGTTTTAATTATTTTTCATGCTTTTCATAACACCTGAGAGGAAACGCTTCCCTGAGAGTGCCACTTCCCCTTGCACACCTGTTCTGGGAAGACCTGGAATTCCCAACCTCTCCTGCACCACAGCCCAGTCACAGCATCAGCCTTGCTCCTGTGATTCTCTCAAGCCCATAATTCTTGTCTCCTCTGTGCCTGCCTTCCTTCCTTCCTTCCTTCCTTCCTTCCTTCCTTCCTTCCTTCCTTCCTTCTTCTTTTCTTTTCTTTTCTTTTCTTTTCTTTTCTTTTCTTTTCTTTTCTTTTCTTTTCTTTTCTTTTCTTTTCTTTTCTTTTCTTTTCTTTTCTTTTCTTTTCTTTTCTTTTCTTTTCTTTTCTTTTCTTTTCAAAAGAAACTGACCTCCTCCATGCATTGTCAGTGGGAGCATCCTGCCACTTTTCCATGAGAAACTGAATTACAGCAAGAAAGTTGAAACAAATGAAGCAGTCTTGGAACACAAACGGGAGTGTGGCTGTCCAGAGGTTGAGCTTCCAACTTCTGGGCTTTGAAATGGGCTCTTAAACAGAGACCCTGTGCTTGTTTTGGTTTATTAACACAATCCCCCCTTGGAGCACACCAGTATGGCTGTGGCTCTGGGGTCAGCTGTAGCTGATATAATCAAGGGCAGGGATGTAATTAGCAATGTTGGAAGGGCTGCTGGGGGCAGATGGGAGCTGAAAAGGCTGTGCCTGTTGTGAGACAGACTTTTATATGCATTGGCCTGGGAGTCCAAAGCAATGTGTGATGAATGACCCTGCACAGGGATAAGCCATTTGAACACCAAACCATGGCATCTGGGGCCCTTCTTGCACACAGGGCAGTTGTACCCTCTCCATAAATCATCCCAGAATGAGGTTTCCCTCAGTAATCTGGGTTAACCTTTCCTGCTGTGTGGGTTAGCTACCCAAGAGTTCAGATCAGCTGCTCAGCCTGAAGAAACTCCAGATTTCTTTGGCCATCATCCTTTGCCTTCCAGCAGACCCCAGTTTATTCCTTAGGGCAAGTGCTGCCCTCAGGCACAGCTTCAGAACTTCTTCAAGGCAAGAGGAAGAGTAGCCAGGACCTGTAGGACACAGAAATACTTCAAAGTCTGTGCTGAAAGGCCTGTCTCTGGCAGAGTACAAGATTTCAGTTGTATTTTTTTCCAATCCTGTTTTTTACCCCCCCAGACCATTACCTGGTGCAGAGTTACAGCAGCCCATGTGCACCTGAGTATTTATCTCACAGTTTGCCCTCTGCCCTGGCAGCACATCCATCTGAGCAGCACTTCACCTCACATCTTTCTGGAAAGATCCCTGTCCCAGCAATGGCTCCTGATGGAAATATTCTGTGTCTGCTGACTCTCAAGATTTCTCAGGCATTTTTTTTCCAGAAAGCTGTAATTTCAGGCACTCTTAGCACCTGCTTTCACACAGCAAAATCCAGGAGTGCCTGTTTTTTACACACATAGAGCAAAAAGCCTTTTATTCAGAGTTTGTTTAAGAGCATTACACTAATGCACCAGTGCCTGTGTCTTCCCTGGGAATAAATGCAGGATGTCAGAGCTCATGCTCCTGTGGGCTGTGCAAGCACTGCCTTCAGTGGCCTGATGCTGGTCCTGGGCTTAGATGCCAATCATGGCTAGGAAAAAGGGGTTTACTGTGTCAAATGGGTAACAACACTTCTGTGTCACTATGTCTTTCACAGAACCTCCAGGGATTGTTGTTACATGGGTTATAACAAGCTCTAAATGGCTGGACTGTCATGATTATTTATTTAGTATTTCTCCAGCTGTGGTCACAGGTACCCAGCAGTCACTCTCCTGTGCATCTTATATGTACAGGGAAAGCACTTGGGATAATTTGCCTCAGTAATTTTGCACCTATTTCAGGTCAGGGATGTACTGCATGGGACACTGGGTGATCCTCCTCAAAACACTTCTCATCCACTACATTCTTGTCTTCTCTTGAACCCAGGTAAAAGTTTAATCTCTGTTCCTCTTCTAGGAGAAGTCCCAGAGGTCACTCAGCTGCCATGGGTCATCTCCTCTTTCAGGATTTGTAGATCTGAGCAACAGCATCCATGGGGCAACTGCTGTCAGCAAACATCTGTGATCACTGATCCAAATTTGGATCAAATCCTTACAGCCCTCTTCTCTGAACAATGCTCTGTTCTTCACATTAAAATAAGAATTGTTATTTATACAAGATGCACCTAAAACACCCACCAAGATGAAGACTCCAAAGAACTGCCTAAGTAAGGGACTGATATTTTAGTCCTCCTGGAAAGATGGTCACAATGAATGTTTAAAATCTCTTTCTACTCAGGAAAAGTTGTTGGGCTTTCCCTCCTTGCAGTTCTTAAAGGCACACATAAAGCACTAAACACAAAATCTGTGTGTGACTCTGCAACTCCAGCCTCAGCTAGAAAACATGTGCAGTTCCTTTCAGGTACATCCATGGTATCCTAAGCAGAAATTTCTGCATGAATCAGGAAAATTATTGCCCCTCACTTAAAGCACCCACCCCGAAGTGGAAATGTGATCACAACAGGTTCCACAGGGAGCAGCCATCCCAAACCCCTGCCAGAACAGCATATTCCTGACTGCCTGCTGCTGCACTGTCTTTGTGGATGTGCCCAAAACAATCACTTTTAGAGCAGTTTGAGTCCCAGGCTTGCCTGGGTGCACTGTGAAGCCGTTTGTTCTAAGCCAGTCATGTTCACTATCCTAATCTGACATGAAGCCTGATGGAAAAATCTGTGATCGATTATAGCAGCGGGACAAAGAGATATGAGAGGAAAGCAATGCAAAAGAACAGATATCAATCACTGGCTCACAAGGAGCCTGAAGAAGGTAGCTGGTGCTGTTCCTGAATTTGAAGGCAGTGTAGCACATCTTTCTGCTGTTCTAGGTAAACACTCCCAGCTGCAGACTCTTTGTCTTACAGACAGACCGATCTGGCAAGAAAAGTGGATTTTGAAGTATGGATTTTTTTGGAAGGGGACAAAATAAACTATTGGTTTGTTACCTTGAAAACAGTGTAGCATGTAATGAGTGTTTGCAGCAGATTCACAGCTGCTTATTACTCTTCTTTTTAAGCTTCTGAGTGTTGAGGGGTTTTTGTTTAGATTTACTCTTTTTAATTGATTGAATGTGAAATATATGATGGAACAAATTTGTATTGAATAAGAAATAGCAGACACAATCAACAAACTTTAATGTTGAGTTAGCTTTTTTTCTCATTGCTGGACAAGATCATACTTCAAAGCAAATTAAAAATGTGAAGCCAAATCCTGATTGCAATGCAGGCAACAGAAATCTTCCTGTCATCCTCAATAAAAGCAGGTGTAAGTTTTCAGTATTAGTCCAGTCCATCCAATTCACATGTCTTTCTGTCTTTATCTAATCTAATACACGGTTGTGAGATAAATTACAGAAGGGTATGATAAATTGCATTGCTATTCATTTTTGGCAAGATCACCTATACACTGGCCACTAATTCATCTCCGCCAGGATCCACTGTAGCACACAGGATCCTTGAAACAGCCTCCAAATGCTGTCATTTCATTTTCTTCTAGGAAAACAAAGAGATTATATCTGCTGGCCAATAACCTACTTACCCTCCCCAAAATAAATGATACCTCCCTGTGACCTCTGTAAAATCATGGTTATAAAAGTATCAAAATGTATTTATAGCATTAAGAGTCACAAAGATATTAAGTCCCTCTCTTCTGTTTGAATGGAAAACTGGGATATGTTTTAGATTGAGGGATTTCAAAATGGGAAAGAATGACTGGGTTGAGGTTTAGGGATTTCAAAGGTATTTAATATGTTTAATTCTGTTTTCAGTGGGTTTTGTTGTTCTTTGCCCAGATAATACAAACAGAACACAGAACATTGGGTAAGAAATCTGTAATACATTGCAACAAATTTTTTTCCTGGTCCCTTTTTAGAGCTGTTCACCACTCTTGAACAAAGCACCATCCTGATTCACACCAGACACTCACACATCCTGTTCGGTACCATTCACATCCATCTGCGAGTTCAAAGAGCAATTTGCTTCCCATTAAAGCAAAAAGAGGGGCAGACATATTCTTTCCCCTTACACCCATCAAATCCATCCCTGCCTTCCACACGAGCTCTGCTGGGCACCACCAGGACACTCCCACACAAAGTTGCTGCCAAGCCCATCCATGGCAGACACCCTTGGTCCCAGCACCAGCCTGGATGTGCCAGGGCTCCACCTTGAGCCAACCCCACATCCCAGCCCAATGTCCCACCACACTCCTGCCAAGGAAGAGGGGAAGCTGATTAGAGTTTTGGCTGGAGACATGTCAGTGCACGAGCCCCTGCTCAGTACCAGCCCAGGAAATTGCTTTCTGCTCCTCAGCATTTGACTGCCAACTTCCTCCTCCTCATCCTGCCAGAAATCGCTGGGAAACGGTGCTGTGGATGATCCAACAGCTGCTGAATTTCACACAGGAGACCACTTACCACTGAGGTGCAGCAAAGTGATTTTGCATATCAAGATTTTAAAGAAATTTGGGGCATTGTGAGATGAAGGACATTATTGATGTGAAAAGAAAATTATCATATTTACTTCAGAATCTGTTATCCACACCTGCAAACAAGCACTTAAAAACAGAGCATGTATTGCAGGATGATGTGAAAACCTGGCCTGGTGAGAGGTAAAATTTTCTTGATTATTTCAGGGAGATGAAGGCTTCATCCTGCACTATTTAGGAGCTGTTGAGGCATAATGGCTACGTCCAGCTAATTGGATGCATTGCTATAGGCACTTGAGAAATGTGATAGACAGATGCATTCAGCTAGAGAGATATCCCTTGGTGCAGGGAGCTGAAGTCAATTAGGGAGTTAAATTGTGAAAGATTTGACCTGATGTCATTTATATCTCGAGTCATAATTAACACTTAAAGTTCAACTCTATAGCAATTTTCTTTTAATAACACTTAAAACCTACACAGGGCTGAAAGGATTGCGCAGACACGATGAAGGATGACTTGAGTGCATGCCTGGATTTCTGCGTTAGTAATTAATCCTCAAAACACCTTTGTGAGGCCTATGGGGAGAATCATTTCTCTCCAGTTTCTCCTTTGAAGAGAAGCAGGGTTTACCCAATGGCTCCCCAAAGTCTCTGGCACCTGGAGATAAGGACAGAAGCTCTTTCAGGTGCTGAACCAGCGAGCACTCAGCTCAGCCGAGCTCCCGTCTTTTTGTCTTGCTGAATTTTTTAATTTTACCACAATCTTTAGAAATATCATGGACAAATTACTTGTCAAATGGCCTGGGCTTTCCAATTAAAATCTGTGCAAATGCAGAACCTAAAAATCTGTCACAAACACAGCTTCTGCCTCAAAGGTTTTCATATGGATGAAATATGAATCTCACTGGGGGAAGAAACACTCTCTGAGAGTGAGACCTTGTAAGATGGGATTCAGCTCGCTGCAGATTCTTATGGTCAAGTTATAACTGCCCATAAAGAGGGGGAAAAATGGAAGTGCTGACAAAACTTTTAAGCTACAACAGTGGAAATGGCGCCGCAATAATTTATAATCTACAGGCAGCTTTGGATTTATTATCACAATGACAAATGCACTGTCATTGTTAATAGGATATTTCCCAGCAAGGACTTCTTGTTATGCAAGCCAGGTTCACTATGTCATGCAGCATGATAGCAATAAAGTCTACAAGAATTTGTAATGAACTTCAATTACTAATAGATTATGGTTAATGGGAAATATGTGCAGTAAAGATATGGGTTTTTATATGCACCTTCTGGTACTCTACAAGGCAATGATTTATGCTACAATTTCTGTTAACATTCTCCAGTATGAAAAAAAAAAAAAAGCCTAAATTGGTGGAAAGCCACTCCATCCATAACAAATATTTAAGATAATTTTGCACATCATGTAAATGAAGATGTAAAATTAGATATTAATCCGTTTCATTTTAGCATTTGTATTTTTATTAAAAATGAAGACTTTGCCCTACTGTGTAATGACATTAAAAATCCCATCATGGGCTGCAAGCATGAATTACCCCAATGCAGGAGTGGTGACAGCAGCCGAGCTGTGAGCGCATTTGTTCCATTTGCTGGAGCAATTAACGGAGCAGTGAGAATATTTTTTCTGTGTATGATTTAAAGTAACAGCCCTGAAGCTGCTTGGCCAGATGTGTTTGATGTGCAGGGACATGTGCATGAAGCCTGGGCTCTTTGGAGGGGGTCAGCCTTTTCTTCCCCCATTGTGTTTCCCCCCAGCCTTTGAGGCATTGCTCCAAAGCCCAGCCTCACTCATGGACATGGGGCTATTCCCCTCCCTGCACAGCAAATCTCCCACGGGAATTCCTCTGGGAAATGATCACCTGACACAGCATCACAGCCACAAGCTCTGGTTTACTTATCAGAGGGACACAGGCCCAGGTGTTTGCCTGTTGTTCCCTCCTCTTCCTCCTCTTCCCTCCTTCCTTTCAGCTTTTTTCTCCTGTACCTGCATTAGAATCTGCATATTCCGGGTTTATGTGCTCATGAAATGAAAAGAAAAAAGGAAAGTCGCCCAATTTAAAAACAAGCACTGCTCAGAGCCATCTTTGAGAAAAACATAGAGATGCAATATTAAGAATTGCATTTACCCAGGGTCACATTTCATATCTAAAACATATGTTTAGCCAGAAAGGGGCACCCATGTATTAAGAGCTTTCAGGATCATTTCTGGTATATTTTTAATACAGGTATCCTGAAGCCAAACTTGATCCAATTAGTATTGAGCTGGTTTAATACCATTACTCTCAATGAACCACTGTAGAAAGCCCATAAATTAATTTTTTAGGGGTGCAAGCCACTAAAATATGGAATTGGGGTTTGACCCTTTTACAAGGGGGTAAAAGGGTCAAACCTTTTAGTTTTTAGTGAGAGCATAAAAGGAATGGCTTCAAACTGGCAGAGGGCAGGTTTAGATTAGAGATTAAGGAGAAATTCCTAAGGGTGATGAGGCCCTGGCACAGACTGCTGTGCAAATCCCAGTCCATGGACAAACTGTCCTTCCCAACCCTGCTGTGGAATAGCTGTGTCTCAGTGTACAATTTAGGGTGATTCTCGCATGAAAATGTGGTTCTCCATTCTATTAGGAAGTTGTTTGAGAGATTCACAAAATGTTTTTCAGTTTTTATGGTAAAATGAGCATAAAATTGTGCTTCCCCATATTCATTTCCATCTGAATAATACTTAAGGTACTTGTTTCTTGAAAATGTGTGAATCTGTTACGAATTCAAAATTAAAACTAATTTACCCCTTAAGGGTGCTCTGCTGATTCAGTTTTCCCCCAGCCCCTTAACACAAGCTATTGCAAGATACAAAATGGAGTTTTGTATCTTTACTCTATTTCTCCCACAGTTTTTAATGAAATTCTAGTTTACTCTATTTCCTCCCCAGTTTTTAATGAAATATCCTCAGAAGCAAAACAGGGCATTCACACTAAATATTTTCATGTGTGTGTGTGTGTGGTCAAATCCTCCTCTGTTCTCTCCAGATCAGCTCTGCTACTTCTCATCTTTCCAGCTCCCTCCCACATTTTCAGACCAAGCCTCCTCCAAAACTGCTAAAACCCCTTTTTCTCATTTTGTTGTTGATTTTTTTTGTTGTTGTTGTTGTTTTTTGGGGGTTTTTTTTTGTTTGGTTTTTTTTGGGTTTTGGTGTTGTTTTTTTTTAAGTCTGATAAACAATAAAACATCAGGATCTGCAAGGTCATCTTATTGCTGGGTTTTGTGGCTGGATTTGTGGTTTTTTTGTTTCGTTCTGGCATTTCTGTGGCTCCCTGAGATATCTCACCCCTGACAGGGTTGATGTGGCAATATCCAGCAGTCACCTGCTTTGCAAGCACCATTTAGAAAAGGTCACTGACAGCCCAAAAGAGCCACGAAAATAAATGTAACTTTAATTTGTCTCCCATTAGAAATGCGTGCAGCAATCTGTTCTAATGGGAGATTTTCTTTCATTCCTGCTCTGGCATGTGACCACAGCAGCTCACAGATACACTGAGGTCTTCTAATGCAGGAGCCTGTGCACAGAACTGGGTAAAGTGGTAATAGATTTTGTTCTGTCCAACAGAGGATTATCATGGAAACATTCTAAAATCCACCAAGAATTAATATTTGAGCACCAGGAGAAGTTTGTGTTTCAAATAACTTGCCCTAAAATAAATATAAACAGCTATTATGCCCAACATGGTCTCTTGAAATCACTTTAAATGATTAGTAATCTATATTGTATCTGAAATGTGTGTGCAAAAATAAAAACATAATTCCTTGCAGCTAAAGTATTACCTAAAGTAAACCATTTCAACACTGAATCAAATTATTTCAATGGCAGAAATCACACCTGTCTCAGGGGATAAATGGAGTATTCAGGCTGTTAAATCCATTCAAGCGACTCTATTGTATCCCACTATGTATTGTGCCTTGTAGAGAGAAAACAGTTCTGAAAACTATAAAATCATTTAGCAAAACAAATGCAGCAACCACAACAGCTTCACATGGAGAAGAGGCTGAGGAGGTGAAACCCCTTCTTGCTGAATACCTTGTATAGTGAATAGATTTACCTGACACAATGGCATTGAAAATGAAAAAAAAAAAAATAGCTACTGGAATCTGTCATTTTGGTATCAGAGTTTATTTTTACATTTTCCTTATTCCACAGCTCACAGGCCAGGGGAAGGCTGGGACCACAAGCATTGTGTAGTTAATTAAAAATACAAAAAAAGCTCTGTGTGACTGCAGCAGCTGATTCCTAACAAAGACTTTGCATCAGGTCTCACCACTGAAATCCACCTCTCCAGGACAGTTGTTACCAACCCTGTGCCTCAACCATCTTCCCTTGCTTCCCTCCTGTAGTACCCCTATGGACCTGGCACACAATTTGTTCTGCAAATACATCATAAAGTAAAAATACAGAAAGGGGAAGCAGAGACATTCAATGGAGATGCCTGCAGAGGCAGGAGCAGGCAGCCATTGAACATGCAGGTGTGAGGCCACCTTCACAGCAGCTGCAGGTATGAGATCTGGAAGTCACAAGCTCAAGAAATCCCATCAAAGATCCTCCCAATGGTTGGTCATTCTGAGCCTGCACTCCTGCTAGCTGCACCAAGAAATTGCAATTTGCTTATTTAGTCTGCAGAGTTTTTTAAATGAAGATGGTGGAACCACATGTAGTTCTGGATTATTCCTTAGGAAATGGTTAGGTTTCTGCAGTGCCTGCGTGGATGGTCTGAGCTATAGCTGATTACACAACATCTGTATGATAAAACACAATTTACTGGCTAGTGAGTTACATATTCATAGATTAGTGTAGAATTAATCAAGTATTAAAGCTCGCTTATAAAAACAGATGTTAATACTGATTTCTTAACAAGCTCCAAAAATTATTATCAGTGGTGAAGTAAATTAAGCCATTTATAAAAGATGAAAAAATGCATTTCAGCTGTTAACAGTTTGTATCTCTTTGCTTTGGATCAAGAAGAAGAGGTTAACTCATGGCTCAATCACTATTACACCCAGGTTGTTATTGAAAAACACCTTCCCATCTCTGATTTCACTGCATCCAGGCTTCCTTAACTCCTCCATTACCTGGCGCTTTAGTTCAGGAGGGGCAGTTTTGGCAAAGTCGAGTGTTTCTGTCAGGAAATCCAGCAAGAGCTCCCCATCCTTGTCCCCTTCAATAAAGCAGCTCGTAATGTCCATGTGGGATGGGAGCTCGTAGAGCTGGTACTTCAGCCCAGCTGAATCCAGCATCCTTGGCAAATGAGCAGAGGAAATATAATTGCAAAGATCTCCCAAAGGGAAGGAAGACCCATGCTTCTTCCACAGCGTTTCCCAGCCGCTCTTTCCTAAGAGACAAACCACCAGAAAAACACTCAGAGTTCAGGAAAAACACTATTTGAAAGCAGTTTTGGTTGTCTGGGTTTTTTAGCAGTTGTCATCATTGCAAGTGAGAACTTTCCAGAGCTGGGACATGTCCTGGGGCACGGTGGAGCTGGCTGCCTCCCTGCTTCTGTTCCTCAGGTTTGGGGGCTGCAGGAGTGGGTGGGCACCTACCCTGGAGCTCCAGCACCCTCCTTGAGCCTCCAGCTGAGGCCAGAGCAGTTCACACTTGTGTACCTCTTCTCAAGAGACATTTTATAAAGAAAACCAGCTGGGTAAGTTGAAAAATCCCCTCATACATCTTGCCATCTTTATTTTCCCCCAGCCTGGATCTCTGATTTGGTATTTCTACTGTAAATAATTTTTAGAAGGATTACTCAGAATGACTGGAATGGATGAAAATAACTTTGAGCCTAATGAGCAGCTCTTGAAAGTTACAACAATATTTCTCCCTAGGTACTAAAACCAGTTGCTCATGATTTTGCAGTTGCTTTATCTGCAAACAGTTATTTATAGTCAAATAAACAGTTTGGTGTTTAGAAGAGAGGCGACAATATTTTCTTTCACCTGGTGGAAACGGAGTGCAGAGCACTAATTGCAGGAAATGTGCTGGTGTCACTGTTGTGTGACTCTCTGCCATCTCGGAGCCGAGCAATTATCCCCTACCTGAACGCAGCATTACTGCAATGGCTCTCGGCAGGCTCAGCATATGGCTCTGCTTTTGTTTGCAAGGCGGTGGCAGCAGATCCACAGCCCTGCACATCCTGCTCTCCCGGGCCAGGAGGGATTGTAACCTCCACCGAGTGACCCAGCCCTCTCCTACCAACCCTGCTCCCAGGCTGGCTTTTAATTAACACACACCCTGGTGTGTTTGTGTTGGGGATGACATTACCTTTTGTGAAATGAGCTTTGTTCTGATGATCTTTCAGTAACTCCTTTTGCTTCAGTGCTCATTTTCACGGCACTTCTTCCTTCCCCTCTCTATTCTCTTGTTTTTCTCAAGGTTTTCCCCTTCTTTTCCTCTCTGCTGTTCTGAGTCTTGCTCCTCTCTCCCACTTTTTTGTTGCCCCCAGCAATTTCTGCTCCATCAGAAAACACAGAGTTATCTGGCCCAGAAAGGACTTCAAATACTTTTCATGAACCCAGAACTTTAATAATTTTAATTTTGAATAGGTACATATTCTTTCCTGGATTCACATTTTATGAATATTCAAAGGGACAGGTTAAGCAACTGGAAAAGAGTTTTAATTAACTATATGCAGGTAATCAGCAATAGTCTGATATTATGATCTATTCTCGTTCAGCCAAAGAACATGAACAGGTTTTTTAAAATCATTTCAAATACAGATTTCTTGTTGTAAACTGCTTGAAAACACTTCAAACCAAAACCATTTGGGGAAAAAAAGTAGTTGAATAAATTCAGGTTAGAAGTGTCCCTTCATAGTTGATCCTTCATGAACAAAATAAAAGGAACAATCATGTTTACAGACGTGGCCAAATTCAATGAGAAATTAAGCTTAAACCTCTGAACAAATAATGCTTAACATGGCTTTCAGAGTTGTTAGATGTGACTGTTTACACAGCTGAAATTTCCATAGCTTTTGAGGCAAATTAAAGGATTTCTAGAGTAAATTAGACTCCACCACTGCACTGTCTCTGGCATACCTTGCCCACAGCATTCAAAGGTTGTCATTTACTGCTCCAACATTTTCCTGCTGGATTGACCACAGAGCATCTCTGTGAGATCTGAAACAGCCTGAGAACGCTGTTTTGTACCCAAAATGATGATATTAAGGAAATGGGCAGTTTGAAAAGAAAATGAACCATATGTGCTCCAACACCTGCTGTATGGCACTTCCGAGCCCCCTGTAGCCATTTGCTTAATGCCACAAGTCTGGGAGAGAGAAAATGCAGTGCCCAGCCTGGAAAGCCTTTTCCAGCACACAGCAGAGGCTGAAGGGCTCCTGTGAGTGAGAGCTGCAGGATGGAGCCTCTCCTGCTGCAGGGCCTCTGCTGCCATCATCACTGGGCAGGCTGCAGGATGGGGAAGGGCAGTGAAAGATGTTTTGTGCCCATGATGTGGAGGTTTGGCTCATAAACCCTTGGTCTTTAGGACCCACACAGGCACAGACAGGCAGGTTTCAGGAGGTGTCTGTTCACCTCTGTGGTCTGTGCTACACACAGGAACCCCAAAGGTCCTCAGAGCCCTCTCCTGACTGAGCAGTGCTGGTGGAGCAGCTCTCACCTGACACCAGGATGATGAGGAGCTTCGCCTGTGATTCCAGGAGGCTGTGGAAATACCGGATAGTTGCTGGGATGTCTTTCACATAGTAGAGCATCTGGAGAAAGCAGAGATGCTTAGAGGCACACAGTACCATCCTGGTGACCATCATAACACTGTTAAAAGGAACCAAATGGGGGCAATCCTGACAGAAAAGCAGGGACAATGAGGCACCTTAGGAAGGTGTGGGCAGTGGGCTCACACTGCAGCTCAGGGCTGTCATGCCCTGCCTGCTCCCTGGCACTGCCAGGTCTGAGCTCATGTTCATTCCTCAACCCGAGATAAGGAGATTTGCCTTTCTTCAGTGAAGGCTTCAGTGAACTTGGAAATGCAAAGGCAATTTCATGGAGAGGACAAGGAGCTTTTGAAGACACTAGCTAAAATGTATTCTTAGTTGACTGCCACCCACAGCCTGGTTAATAGGACTACTGTGCTCAAAGCTGCTTTTCATTTTTGCAGTTCATTTATGCTAAAGCACTTCAAATTACTGGGAAGTAAACTCACCTTTCTTCCCCTATGAGTGGATAATGAGGTCACATACTTCATGCATACTTTTAACAGCTGAGTCTTTGGCAGCATTTACTTTGCAGAGACTCTTACCTGGATCATGTGAATGAAGTCCCACTTTTTAGTCTTCTTTTCTGCATTCATTCGACTTTCATATTCATTAGCTGTCTCCTTGTGCCAGGTAAACTTTATGTTCTCCAGGTTTGATGCCTGAGCCACACGCTCTGAAACAGAGGAGAAGGCAGGACAGAGTTATCTCAATTGCAAATATGGGGCTGATTTCCACTCAGAGCTTTAATACATCCAAAAGCCATATTTAGGCAGAGACTTTTGGTAGCAGTTTAACACAACAGTGGAATATCTAAAACCTTGAGCCCATATGTGAGGAGAAGGCTGTAGAGGGCTTTATAGGACAAAATCTTAAGAGAGTCTGTTGCTTTTCTCTTTGCTCCCTCATTTGGGCTCCTCTGGTTTTTACCTGAATTAAAAAAAAAAAAAAAAAAAAGAAATTTCTTACCCATGACTGGCTCAAGCTAAATTAAAAGATGTTGACTGAGACAAATTGTTATGAGGCCACGAGCAGCACATTTTGGGGTGAATAGAAAGACTGATGGCCCCAGCACTTTTGTGCCACACAAAACTCACATGGCTGAGCAGGAGTCAGGCCATGATGGAGAATTTTCCCCAAATAAAAACAGGTGCTCAAGGATGGATCAAAGCAGGGATGCTTCTTGAGAAGAGAAGCACAATTAAAAGGCTGAGAAGGGCAGAAAAAGCAAATATATTATTCTAAATTTGTGTAACTGGAATGGCAGGAGAGGGAAGGAGCTTTGTTGAAAAAGAAAGGACCCTTCTCTTGACATGCAGTGGCTTCTGTGTCGAAAAAATTTTTCAGAAGCCCACAGTTCTGACCAGCTGCTTCAGGCAAAAGGGATGACAGTGTTTTAAAGCAAAGAGCTTTAAGGAGTGACACATGGAGTGTCTTCAGACCTCAATACAATGCACATCAGCAGCTGAGGAAACAGAAATTTGGAGAAGTGGATTCAACAAACAAGTTACACTGAGGGGCTGGCTCTTCACTGCATTCCCTTTGTTTTTATGGGAACAAAACTGAGAGATAATTTCATAATGTAGGGAATACTAATGTCCATCTGCTGGCATATGGAGCTCATCTCACTGTGCTGCTGCCTGGCACTCAGGATTGCTCCAGGACAGAGCAGGCCCTGATTCAGTTCCTGTGTTTCACTGGAGTTAGCATCAATTTAAAACTCACATGGCCCAAGGGCAGGCTGAGCCTTAGCTACAGAGCACATGTTCAGAACAGCACAGTTTGCTAAGACCAGTGCCTTTACACCACTAACAGTGTTCCTTCCTCCTTTTGGGCTCAATTTGGACACGTCCAGTCAGGCAGATGAGAAATGCTCCATCAGTGCTTATCTCCTCTCTTGTGTGGCTGGAAATGGGCCACCCCTTTCAGATGCTGCCACTGTCACTCTGGTAGCTCCCATTTATCAGCCACTGGCCACAGCACTGGCAGCTCAGATTTAATTTGCTGTTCCAAACTCAGAAGCAGCTCTTATCCCCTGACCAATAATCTGGGGCAGTCTGGTTCAGTTTAATTGTTGGTCTGTCTGCAAGGAGGAGCTGGGAAGAAAACTGAATTGTTTTTCAGGCTGGGCCTTCAAAGTCCAGATTCTAGGAAGTGCAAATTCCTTATGGGATTATGGTAAAGTTCTGCCTAAATATTCATCTGAATCCATTATGAAAAGTTTTCCTACCTTTTCCCCTGGGTTCACCCCAGATTCTTTTCCCAGTCAGAAGCTGGTTGTGTGCCTGATGGGTGCCATCAAAACTGGGCTGCCTGCAGCTCTGCACTGGTGATGCAACTCAGTTGTGGGGCCACCAAAACTCCAGCCATGGCCACCAAGGGATTCCACCAGGAATGAAGGAAAGGCACAGCCTGTCCATGAGGCTTTGAGGAAAGCCTCCATCACATGGCACAGCCTAAGAGAAACCTGAGTTTGTCATCACTGCACATCCCAGTAAGGAGTTTCTCTTGTGAGCTTGGCTTCTCCTTCCCATGGAGAAAGCATTTGGTGGGGCAGAAAATATAACTACTGAATCCTCAGAGGTGCAGATAATGCTCCTAATTCTCTACAGAAAATCTTAGGCCTCAGAAACCTAATTAATGGTAGCTACTGGGAACATGATTAATTACCAAATAAGAGAGTTTAAAGAGAGAAATTCAGATGAATATTTAATTTCTAGTTTAGCATAAAACTTAAAATAAGGACAACATTTTATATTTTCTTTAACTTTCTTCTGGAAAGAAACTCACTGCAGTAGGATAGGACTGCCAGTTAATTGGTGGTAGATGGTGGGACCACTGGGAAGATTCAGAGCAAATCCAGTCCAGTGTAGCCCAGCCAGGACAGAAATTCTTTGTCAAGTACACAAACTGTCTTACAAACAGAGAAGATGCTGAGTTGCCACCCTTCAGCATTTCAGCCTGCAGCAACATAAAAGCTCCAGGGATTTTGCACAGGCATCTTTTAAAAGATCAGGTCTGTGTTAAATTGAGAAAGATATTAAAAAATTCAGGTTTTTCCTGGGAGCCTTTGGTACTTCCAGTGATTTTACTTCACTGCCCGGAGAAAGGCATTGTTGCTTTTTATTTTTTTTTTTCCTTTGACTTCCACAAGCTAATTCACACTGGGAATGCTTCATTTTAAGGACTTAAGCAAGAGCAAGATTTGGAGATTTACAGTGTGGTTTTACAGCCTGGTATTTACTATGGTTTGGAGCATTTCCAGCAAGAGACTCAGCTGATGAGGTTCATTCCTTGCTGCCACATCCATTCAGGAAGGCTCTCCAGCCAGGTGGGCTCTGCTCAGAGCTGGTGCCACCTCCCTCAACACCAGGAACACCTGGAGGTGAATCCTGATAGGGGCTAATCCAGTGATAATCAAACCCTGCTTGCTATTTAATGCTCACTTTGCAGGGCAATTTGATCAAAGTACCCTTGTTAACACTCAATCCTCCTCGGAAAATGTTCCATTTTCCTTCATGAATGCTGCTTAGACCTTTGGGCTGGGGGAAGGAAAGAAGCTCTGAGCCCCAGAGCACACGGCAAAAGTCTTTCCTATCACTCCTGCTTTCCTCTCCGTGTTTTCTAATTCAAAGCCTGGTAACTAATTTAGTGCCCCACTGTGAGGTTTAGGTATTTGTTGGAAACGATTTTTAAGATGTGAGAGAATTACCATGAGACACTAAAATTTTCCCTTTGATGCTGAGGACGGATCCTGATTCAACCCAAGCTGAAGTGGAAAAACTTTCTGAAATGCAGGGATTTCACTCCATTCCCACACAATCAGCCATCACTTCCCACCTTGTTTAGTTTTTAAAGTCTGTCTAGCCAAGCATTTGCCACGCAGAGCTCTTTGCAGTGTAAGAGACTAAGATTTTAATGAGAGTGAACATTGTTGAGAAGCAATGATGGCAAAAAAGCATGAAATTTTGAATTTTTTAACTATTAAGAGACAGTTCTGAGAAGAAGGCATTTGAACATAGGGTCATCCACCTTTCAACACTTTTTAATGCATGCAAAATAATTAATGTAAATTTAATTTATTTAATGTAAAAATACCTTTGTACTTGGAGATTTGGTCAGCACTTGGCTCTATCACATCGTTGTTGATGGTGACCCCAGGATATCTGGCTCGTATTTTTGAGAGGATCTGCAAGTCCATCTCACCTAAAGAAGCAGGAGACACAAAACAGAGAATGAAAACAAAGCTCAGGCAAAGGAAATCTCCGCCACCATCACAGCCCCAGCTTGGCAGATTCATTTCTGCCATTTATGTACAGATACACCACACAGGTCCAAGCAGCTGCTTTGTACTCTCAGTAGGTTGTAACTGAAGATTGAGCTCTAGGATTGGAGGAAAATGTAAATATCAGTCCCAGCTCTCTTCATTTCTCCTCTCTGACTGGCACCACCAGGGCCAAGGGAAAACCTGACACAGTTGTGTTTGACCTCTTTTTCTGGGCATGGTCTGATCTCAAGGGGGAGATCCTACACAACTCTGTGCCAGTTCTGATGGTTCCAAGTCACCAGCAAACTTGGCAGGATTTCTTAGGAGTCAGTAGGAGCATTTTTTGCCAGGCACCTCACTGGTTACAAGGTCATGTGGAGGAGGGAAGGGGAATATGTGTTTACACTGGAATCAGAGACAATATCCATATCTGTTTGTCTTTAATGTCCTGTGACTTTTCCCAAAAGAATGATGAATAGAGCACATACCATTTGTGTTTAGCTAACCCTTGTTTACAGAATACCCCAGAGATTCCTGTATTCATGTCTTTTTGAGGAAGTGTTCTCTCTAAACACTGCTCAGGCCAGCTGTAATTATTTTATTGATGGATGTAGTGGTAAATCCAAGATTTCAAAATTTAAAAATAGCTCCATCATTCTCAGCCATCTCACCCCATCTGCAGTGTAGTAAACTCAGGGGGATGATATTTCTGACTGAGGCATGAGTCCAGAGAAAATATCCCACTGGCTTGCTCAGCTTTCTCCAACCTCTGCTTATTGTCCTTGGACAGATTTTAGGTGGAAAAAATAACAGCAGAATAAATTAAGGTAAGAGAGAGTGAAACAGAGGGTAACTGCAGTGAATAATAGATCCAGGGGTCGTGTTATGAGAAAATATTGAGCTTTAGTCCTGGAAGATTTACTTGTGCTTTCACAAAACTCCATGTTATAAAATTCCCTACAAATGAACAAAGTTTTGCACTGAATGGGAGACCACCCTGATGGCCAGACAGGCCCTTGCTGAGGGGCTGTGGAAGGAGGAGCTGCACAGCCTCTGCCCACCCTCATCATTTTCAGAGCCCTGGACTCCCACCACTTCAGCATTAGCTCCATCGTGCAGAGTATTTCAGGAGCAAAAGGAAAACACTGGGCACTAAATTGCTCATTAGCTCCCAGAGGACATAGTAGGCAAAGTGAGGAAGAGTTGCATTTTCTCAGACTTACACATCTTTCTTAAAGCAACCAGCAACACCAACATTAATGTGGCATCTCTGGAAGCACATTCTTTGAGGGAGGAAAATGGAATTTGTGAGGCAGCAGAAATAGCTGCAGCTCTGCTGTCACTGCAAGCCCTGTGCTCTGTAGTCTGCCATGGTAAAATTTGGGAACACAGAATTTGTAATCAGCTACTGCAATAGTTTGATTTTTGGTTGCTTTACCAACTTTTGATAAAATGATTAGTCCTTTGAAAAAGCTGTGCAGGTCCTGATTATTTTTTTTTAATTGAATTTTGTATTTCCATATGCAGATAGGTTAAAATATTCCCTTCTGCTCTTGTGTGGCCAAATCACCCTTGTACTGTTTTTAACCAAAAAACCCACCCCTTTGATTCATAATTTAATCCACAGCCTTAAATGACTTCACTTAGCTCTTTTATATGCAAACAAGTGTCCCAAGGCATTTTACACTCACATCGGTGGCAGCTTGCATTATCAACAATTTGGCAATTAGGCTATCCGAATTATTTAAACTCTCCAACACAATTACCTTTTAAAGGCTACCACTATGTTCGCCATTAAGTTTCTAATTAAACATTTTACGTAACGGGATAGTTTATAGCCCGGTTGTACTTTATAGCAGCGCTGATGACTTTTATGGTTTTTAAAGGTACAGAGTGCGGCGCGCTGGAGTGTGAACTTAATAAGGCTGCGGCAAAGGCAGGCGCGGTGCTCGGGCGGGTGTAATGGGATGGGATGGGATGTAATGGGATGGGATGTAATGGGATGGGATGGGGTGTAATGGGATGGGATGTAATGGGATGGGATGCTGCATCAATGGGTTCTGGTCTGCCGAGGTGGAAAAAGGGAGAGGAAGCGCTTTCCTTCCGTGCCGCCTCCTGTGAGCGCAGGTGCGGGTGGGGTCGGGGCAGCGGCTCCATCACCGCCTCCCACACCAGCCAGGATCGGCTGGGGGGATTTGGGAACCGGCTCCCTCCTGACCTCACAATGGCCCGTGGTGAGAACAAACCAGTGAGCAGATGGGGTTGGGTGATTTGGGGAATTTTACATCACTAAGTGAGCTTTGCCTGCCCATTATTGATTGATGGCAAGCTGGACTGTCTGGCCAGGAAGTGAAGAACCACACTGAGTAAAGTGTTCCTGTTAAAAACATCTAACTTCTTTCTTTCTTTCTTTCTTTCTTTCTTTCTTTCTTTCTTTCTTTCTTTCTTTCTTTCTTTCTTTCTTTCTTT